>JAODAL010013358.1:0-91631 GCA_025379985.1 Phyllomedusa bahiana | reverse complement strand
GGTGGAGCGGTGTCAGGTGAAGCTGAGGTGACTATGGCCCCAGTGCTGAGTGCAGGGAAGGTTTACTATTGTTGTCATCCTCTAAACTGTCCTCATCGCCCTAACAGCGACTAGAACGATGGGGAGAGAAACCCAGCTGGTTCTTATGATACGACCTCCTCTATTCCACGCACACATGGCAGCCCACAGCTCTATGGCGTATTACCAGGCCGTGCAGCACGTGTGAGCGCTCACCCTGCAGCTCCTTCTTCTCCTTGCGGTGCTGCCTGAGCACTGCCTCCTCCGCGTCGCCATCCTCATCTTCCATCATGCCCAGCACACCGTCACCTTCCACACATCACCGCACTGACGTTTCTCACTGGCATGACGTCACCGCAGACGCGTCAGTGCTGCTCAGTAAGCCAGCCAATCAGGCTTCCTTCTGTTGGTTAGCTGTCAGCTCGCGTTCTCCTGATTGGCTGACGCTTCACGCTTGATTGGGGATCGCTATTGGTTAGTGTGCTGGAAACGTAGTAAGTTGTCGCCCAATATAGGGAAGCGCGGGCGGCCATTTTGAATGAGGGCAAATTATGAGGAAAAAGTTAATAATATTATCTATCTTTGTAGTGATGTGAAAATGATTAGGTGGATGCAGCATAGACTGTATGTGCACTGGGAAACTGCAGAATACTCATAATGGAGCATAGAGTTCTGCACCTAAAGTGTAGGGGCTATAGTAATGAAGAACAAATTACAGCGCTACTTCAAGTTCCAATGGCCTCAGGAGACAATGGGCCACAGGTATGAAACTGTCTTGGTGTAAGACTTTCTTTGCTGCCCATAGCAACCAATCAGAGCCCCCCTTTCATTTCATAGAGTGCTCTGAAAAAATAAAAGGGGCGCTCTGATTGGTTGCTATGGGCAACACAGAAAATCTTTTACTAAGACAGTTTTCATACATGTCCCCCAACGTGTTCAACTTACAACGCCCTTTTCTGGGACATTGTATGTTGTGTGTGGTTTCAAAGCTCAATGTCACAGACACTGATCCAACCAATTCTCATGAGCATTTTACATCTAAAACCCCTGTATAACCAAACCATGCTTGCGAACTTGTGAAACTGGCCTTCAGGGAGATTTTGAATTGCAGCTTGCCGCCTTGATGGTTTGAGTGGGCCACATGACACACCTACTTTTGCACAAAATCACACCCCCTTGTCCACATCTGTGTAAGGGTGCTTTCACACGGTGCGTTTTTAGTGCGGTTTTTGGATGCATTTTTTGTACAGGAAGGCACAGCAATTAATGATATACATTGTTGCACAAAAAAACGCATCCAAAAAACGCATAAAAAAACGCACCAAAAACGTACCGTGTGAAAGCACCCTAACAGCTTTGGAGGAAAGTGGATAAGGGATGTGGTATCATTCAGCTTTACTGGACATTGGATCTCCTAACCAGCATCCAAGCTGGGGAACACCACATCAATCAGCTTTCCTTCAGAGCGAGCTACAATGTGGTCCCTATGCACCAAGTGATGTCAGGGCAGCATCTCCTGATGCTTTACCCTTGCACCACCACTATTTAAAGAGTACCCTACAGCCATTAACAAAAAGTACTCCGATGTATAAAGTGGTTTAGCTGCCATATAGCCTTAGAATAAAACCGACCAAACATTATCAACTTGTGACTGTCTGGCCCCTTTTCAGCCATATATGCTGCACTAGTGTATATAGTGCACGGCACATTTTTGGAGCGTTTTTCTGCACAGTTTTTGTCCTGGCTATTAATTTGTATGGGAGGAAACCTCATGCAAAACCTCATCAAAAACCTCTTCTGAAGAAGCATGTTTCAGATGAGGTTTTGATGCTGTTTTGGGTGCTGAAAAATCAGATTCCAAATAAGTAAATTGGGAAAACTTTACCCAAGGGGGCCCTTTTTAAATTTGTCGGGGGGACAAATCCCGGTGGGTTTTTGTGGGGCCCCCCCAACCCGCGGGGGGGGGGCCGTTTTTTTCTCCACTTTTTAAGGGTGAAAAGCCCTTCCCTTCAAATGTTAAATATTTCCGGGGGGGGACTCTGACGGGTTTTCCATAGAAGCCTGGTGTGTTTGTTGGCAGACGTTTTTTCAGACGGTCTGCAAAACCGCAAACCATCAAAAAAAAAAGGGCAGCAAAACCCGTGTCGGGGGGGACAGGGCCTAACAGCCCAGGTAAAAGATGTGATTTTTTTGAAATCTGTTTATTAAGCACCCCCAAAACATACAAGAAAAAGTCAAAAAATTACCAATGACCCACAAAAATTTTCGGGTTTAAAGTGACAGATCTGTACGAGTCCCATTTCGGAATGAAATTTATTTTCTTTTTCTCCCCCCTTCCCCCCCCCCCCAAACTTTCAAATAATGGGTTTTAATGCAAAGTGTAACAATTGGGGTTTTAAAAAATTTACAGTTTGAAATGAGTAGTGAACGTAGAAGATTAAAAAGCTTAAAGATCTATTTTACGGGACATTCCCAATTTAAGTACAAAAGAATAGAAGCAAGGTTGGACAAACACCAACCCGAGCCTTCGATTTGCGAACTAAACCCCTTGTTCCAAACAGCGAAAATTCATCCCCATTGCCCAATTGCCAAAACCACTAGAAAAAGCTTTGCACTGCAATTAATTTAACGATATTTTAGGTCAGGATTTTTTACTGATTTTAATACGGCCAGGTACAGACCTTTATCTTTTCCCTTTTTTCCCTTGCAAGTCCCCTTTAAGGGAAAGGGGCCCTGGGGTCGCAAAAAAAAAAAGGGTTTAAATTTTAAAATCAGTAACCCCAGGCAAAAATAAAACTTTCATAAAAACCACGGAACATCAACAAAAAACGCTCCTTTCCCAACCCCACCCCACCTCTGATGTAAATTTAGAGGGTTTCTGGCCAACGGGGTTCCCAAATTTCTACCACCAAAAATTTTAAAATTCACTGTGTAAACTAAATTCTTGGGCATCGAAAGAGTGAAATTCTAAAATTTCCCAGTACCTGACATGGTCGGTACAAATAAAATCCCGGACTGGCGTTGGCAGAAAAATCGTCCCTGTGGGGGTTTACCACCAAAGCAGGAGTTTTAAACCAACTCTTCGGGAGACCAGGGGACCCCCCCCCTTTTCAGGGAGTCTCCCTGACGGGGGAAATTTTGGAAAATTATGCGTTGATTTTAAATTGGGGGGGTTTAAAAAATTTTTGTGAAAAACCTTTCCCAAACATTTGATGGGGTTTTTTTAACATAAAACCCGGGTCCAAAACCCGAATAAAAAATGAAGGGGCTAATTTCTTACTGAAAAACCACAAGAAAAAAAAAAATTTTCCCCATAAATCCACCCCAAATTTCCCCATGTAAAAATACTCTTAAAAAAATTTGGCTTTTGCCCCGACGGGGTTTCAACAATAAATTTTTTTAAAAAAACTTTGAAAAAAAAGCCTTACATTTGCGTATTTCACAGATACGTTTTACACAAAATATGGATACATTAAACAGAGAGCAAAAGATAAAAAAGATGAGGCCTAAACCCATATTAAAAAACTTTTAAAAAATAAAAAAAAGCGGGAAAACTTAGGGGGGCGGCGCGGAAAAAATTTCCCAGGGACACCCCCCCAATCTTGTCGGTTTTCCCCAGGGCCCCTTCAAAAAGCCAAAACCCACCCCAACCCAAACCGCAAAACGGTTTTGGAAAGAAACCCGGGGGTAGATCCCCCTTTAACCAAAGGTAGTAACCCCCCATAACGGGTAGTCCCCCTTACGGCAGGTATTTCCCCCCTTGTAGCCCAATTTAAAAATTCCCCCCCCTCCTGTAGCCAGGTAATCCCCCCCTTTGTTAGCCAGGAAGGTGCTCCCCTTTGTTACCCAAAGGTAGGGGGCCCCCATTGTTTGCCAGGTAGTTCCCCCATTGTTTCCCGGGTTTAAGTGCCCCCTCTTTTCCCCAGGTAGTGCCCCCATTTTTGGCCGGGGTAGTGCCCCCTTTTTTGCCAATTGGGCCCCCCAAAAGTTGCCAGGTAGATGGCCCCCCCTTTCCGGGTTTAAAATCCCCCTCTGTTCCCAAAGGTATTGCCCCATTGTTGCCAGGTAGGGGCCCCCTCTTTTTGCCGGGAAAAGGCCCCTCTGGCCGGGTTTAGATGCCCCCTCTTTTTGCCGGGTAGATCCCCCCCCTTTTTGTTCCCAAGGTAGTCCCCCCCCTTTGGTTACCAGGTGGGTCCCCCCAAATTGTTTCCCAAGGTATTCCCCCCAATTGTTTGCCGGTTTGGTGCCCCCTCTGTTCCCAAGTAGTCCCCCCCATTGTTGCCGGGGTGGGGCCCCCTTTGTTCCCCAGGTAGTCCCCCCTTGTTGCCGGGTAGTTTGGCCCCTCTGTTCCCGGGTTAGATCCCCCCCTTTTTTTGGCCCAGGTAGCCCCCCCATTTTTGGCCAGGTAGTCCCCCCTCTTTTCCCAGGTAGATCCCCCCTCTTTTTGCCGGGTAGTTTCCCCCCCTTGTTCCCAGGTAGGCCCCCTCTGTTCCCGGGTAATGTCCCCTCTGTTCCCAGGTATTGCCCCCATTTTTTCCCAGGAATTGCCCCCATTGTTCCCAGGAGACCCCCCCAAATAGCTAATAAAAAAAAAATTTTTTTAAAAATCCATTTTACCTCACCAGGCTCCTGCAGCACGGTTTGCCCCGGGACGTTCTCCTCAGCGGCGCGGGGGGAAAGGGGAGAGCAGCCGCGCCTCATCCCCTGCGCCGGCGCGTCACTTCCCCCTTGCGCCGCTGCCCTGTATGTGCGGGGGCACACACCGGCGCCGGAACAAAACGGGGGAGGAGGGAGGAGGGACGTCCCTCCCCCTGCCAGCAAAGACCCCCGGGCGGGGGAAGGGGGCCCCGGCAGCGGCCCGCTTCACCCGCCTGTAGGAGGGGCCCGGGGGGCGCCAAAAGTAGCGCACTAGCGCTACTCTTTCGCCGCGGCCTTTTTAAAAGACCCCCCGGGCCGGGCCTACTGGGGGGGAGGAATGCCAACTCCCCCCGGGGGGGGGCGGGGGGGGGCCCCCAAAAATAGCAGGCCCCCCCCCCCAAAAAAACGGGAGAGTTGGCATGTATCCCAAATTAAATTTTACAAACTGTGCATTTCGCCACCCTGCACCTTTCTGTTTAATTTACCCACGCTCTTTCATAAAACGCACAGGGCCGGGCCCCCAAAAGGGAAATTTTCCCGGGCCCCCCATACAGCGAAGCCCGGGGGCCCCCCCTGCAACCCCCCCTCTCCCCAACCCCCGCCCCCCCAACTCCACCCGCTGGGAAAGGGGGGGTCTTTAGAGGGGCCCCAGGAGCTTCAGTGGGGGGGGTTTTGGGGCAGGGGGGGTTTTTAGGGGGGGCCCCAGGGCTTCAGGGGGGGGGGCCCCTTTTTGGGCGGGGGGGGTTTCTTTAAAAGGGGGGCCCCGGGGGGCTTCAGGAGGGGGAAAGTGTAGGGGGGCCCTTTAGAGGGACCCCAGGGGCTTCAGTAGGGGGGCACTGGGGTGTCTTTAGAGGGGCCCCAGGGGCTTCAGTGGGGAGTGCTAGGCGGGTCTTTAGAGGGACCCCAGGGGCTTCAGTAGGGGGCACTGGGGTGTCTTTAGAGGGGCCCCACACAGCTGGGGCCTGGGGGGCGCTTGGGGCCCGGGGAGGCTTCAGAGGGGGCCCCACATTTAAAAAAACCCATATAAAAGTGTGAGGGGAGCCGCGGCTCTGATTCACGGGAAAGGGGCTAAATAACATTTCCATCCCTTTGCAGCAGCCAGAAACCTCTCACTACTTGTCCGGGCTCCGTGATCGGGTCGGCCCCCCTCTCTCTCTTTCTGCCTGCGGGCCCAGGATCCCTTTGGCTCTGTAAACCCACGAACCCCACCCCCACGGGCAGGGTGAGAGAGAGGAGGGGCCAAATTGATCACAGGAGATGCAGGAAAAAGAAAGGAGAGGTTTGCTGGCTGCGGGTTTTTATTTACTGAGCACTCCTGTGAATCGGAGCGCTCTGTGTATTTAAATTTAAGGGGTTCACTGGACTTCTCGTCGGCCTATCACCCTCAAAAAAACGGGAGGTTGAAGGGGGAACCAAATGGTGGGGAAAAACCCCACGAACCCCCTTGGGTTTCCCCCCGCCCGGATAACTGGTCGGGAACCCTCCTCCCCCGGGCGGAATTTTACAACCCTTGGAAATTTTGAAACCCCCAGGAGCCCCTTCCCCTTTTTTTTTGTCCTTGGGCTACAACCCCCCGCCCGCCTCCCCCCTCTGCCCACTTCGGTGACGTTCCCCCCCCCGTGGGTGCCCCAAATACGGGAATTAAGTCTCTCTGGCAGGTCCCCCACCTCAGGGCCCCTTTTAAAGGGCCTCCCCCTTTGTATCAAAGCCCCGGGCCCACCCGGGACCCCGGGGACCCGGGGCCCAATTTAAGGGGGTGGGGCAGGGGTTTTGGGTATCTCCAAGTACATTCCTTCAAAATGCCCCCGCTACAAGCTGGGTCCTTTAAGGGTTTTTGGGGCCCCTTTTTTGGTACTTTGGCAAATTAAAATCCGGTGTCCTACCCAAACTCCCCTTGCCTCCCCCTCCCGCGTATCCCGAAATCCCCCCCATGTCCCCTCCCCAAGCCCGTGGTGCTGAATCGGTTTCCCCCCGTTTGAAACTGTTTTTTGGGCCTTTTCCTGTTTCCGATTCTGATAACATCTTTGAGGGAAAGGGGGGTCCCCGGCGGAAAAAAGTGAGGGGAAGCGGTTCTTCCTTTTCGACGGGGAAGGGGGGCGGGCCTGAGGACGTTTTTTTGGGGAAATTTAGGCCAACCCCGTCCCCTGACCTCCTTGCTATTTCCAAAAAAAAAGGGGGAGACCTAAGGGGGGGGGGGGAATGCATGGGGGGCGGGCACGCTGCGCCCCTCGGCTCCCCTTCCTGCCTGCAGGGGTCCTGACGCGGGGGCCGCGGCTGCCCGCGCCCACCCCTGCTGCCCGGGGCTCGGCGCGGGGGCCACGGCGCCCCCCCGCCCAAACTCCCTGCTGCCCGGGCGCCGGCACTTACCAGCCACGCCCCCGGTTTAACGCTGCCCCTGCTTTCCGGCCCCGCCCCCGCCTGCCCTTTTCCCTGGCGCCCCGCCGCGGGTGGCTGGGCTGGGTTTAAAAGGGGGCCCGCGCCCCCGTAATTGGTTAGGGTGGGCGGGTTGGTCCTAATTTTAAAGGGACAAAGCCCCCAACACCCCTTGGGCCAGTTCGTTTGGGGGTGGGCCCGTTAGTTTTGGAGTATTGAAGTCTGTTCTGACGCCCCCTTTTTACCCTCCGTTTGCTTTCGTTCCTGACCCCTTTCCAGTTTTCCGCCTGCCCTGCCGTCTGTCCCCCTCTTGACCACGAACCCCTGCCGCCCGCCCCCGACCCCTTCTTTCCTTCCCCCCATTAAAGCCTTCGGGTTACAATTTTTGTACCAAAGCCCCTAACCCCCCCCGGGGCCCTTTGCTAAAACAATCACGGGCAGGGGTTTAAAGACCCGGTAGCCTCACGCCGCGCAAGTCCATCCCCTTTGCGGCGGGCTCTGGTGGAAAACCGGGGGGGGACTTAGACTCAGGTTCCCCCGACGTGGTTTCACCCAAAGGGTAGCGGGGGTCCGCGGGAACCCACCAATAACCCCCTTAAAGTTCGAACTGGCCATGGATTTCCCCCAGGGTACCTCAAAACCTGAACCCGGGACGTTGCGACGGCCAGCCCACCCGAAACAGCGTGCGACCACCTCGTGGCCAGAAAAACAAGAATTTTTCAGTCCTTCGTTTAGGGGGGGGGGGGGGGGGAAAAGGGGACTGCTAAACCCTCCCCCCAGCACCGTTGCCCCCCCCGCGATTTCACCGGGGCCCTTTCCCCCTGCAACTCCCGTCCCCCCTCCCCAAAGTGGAGACCCCAAGAAATTTCAGGGGTTCCTCAGTCAATTTCTCCTTTCCCATTGAGATCTTTGGGCATAATTTCCCCCCTGAGCGGGCTAAAGGGCCTTCATTTTTAGCCTCCAAAATGCGAAGCCCCTGGCCTGGGGCCCCCCCCGCTATTTGGGTCGAGGGGGCCCCCTCACGGCTTAAACTGCAAAGGGTTCCCCGGGGTTCGCACTGTTTTTTCGAGGGAAACCGGGCCCTCCCCTTTCCCCGGCTGCTGCTTTGCTTCGCCCCTGCTAAAGGGGGTTTTTACGGGGGGAAAAGACTCGTCAGTTTCCCTTAAAGCTAGCTTTTAAGCTGAATGGAAAAAGGGCTTTTGGTTTTGGGGGGCCACTTTTTGGCAAGGCCTCTCGGGACCCCGTTTAAAAAATGACTCGCGGCTCGGGTCTCCATCCTCTCTGGACGAATTGATTCGGGCTGGCCACCTGGAACGACATTTTTCCTTGGCGGAGGGGGACCAAAAAGAGGGCCCCTCTACAAAGGAGTCTACTCGACCACGCCGGCCACTTCTTTGGGGGCTGTCCCCGGGGCGTCCGGGAAAAATTTTGGACCTTTGGGGGTCGCAGGGAGGCATCCCCAGGTTTTCAGTTTCGGGCCCCTCCCCGTCTGACCTTCCGGAAAGTTGTGGGAAATTCGCCCGCGTTTCCTTTAAAGGCCCCCGCCTTCCCGGACTCAGGGTCCGTTTGGGAAAATTTATTAAACCATTTTCACTGGTGCTAAGTTCCGGCTTTCCCGTGACCCCTTTTGAGAAAACCATTTTTTTTTTCTCCTCTGTCAGTGGCGGGAAAGCCCCCCAAGGATGTTTTCGGTTCTGCACTGCGCCCCCCACCCTGCAGATTTTGGGGCGCTACACCCAAAAAAAGGGTGAAAAACCCCCTTTTTGCCTCCCCGTTCCCTTCCCTTTGAATCCTTCGGGCCTTCCCTGGTTGCAAGAGCAAAGCTCCGGGTCCTAGACTGGGAAAACGGGGAGACCCTTCGTTTGGGGCCCGGCCCTGTCACCCCACGAATGCCTGGTGGCACCCCCGGGCCCGCTTGCGGTCTGCTTCTGCAAAACCTTCGAAGTCTTGCAGGGGCGCCTGGTTTCCTTTTCCGGACTTTTGGGCGGGCTTTCCCAAAAACAAGCCGAAACCCCCTGCCCCCGCACTGGCCCTTCGCTGCCCAAACGATTGCAACCCCGGGACTAAAGCCTCCCCAGGCAGAGTTTACCCTCTTTCGGGGCCCGGAGACAAAAGGGATGTGGATTTTTTTCAAGAGAATCTCCGCAAAGGGGTTTATAGCAAATCAAACCTCACCTGCGGGAGCCGGGTTCTTCCCTTTTTCGAAAAGGGAAAGAAAGGAACCCCCGGGGTCTGTAAACGAAATTTTGTGGTCTAAATAAGATAAACCATAAAGAAACGATACCCCCCGCCTTTTTATTTCAGAGCTATTTGGCCCCCCACGTGGGGCAAAAATTTTCTCTAAATTTTGGAACCCCTTTATGGGGCTTTCCCAAAATTTATTCGATTCGGGAAGGCGACCCAATTTGGGAAAAAACCCTTTAAAACCCGTGATGGGGCCCCTAAAAAATATAATGGGCAAACCCTTGGGGTTGCAACGCTCAGGGGCCCTTTTCCAGAACTTGTCAACGAATCCCTTTCCGGGGACCTCCCATGGGCTGGTGTCATCGTTAACTTGGGTGCCCTCCCCGATCTTCCTCCAGACCCAAAAGGGTTTTACCCCATCCCGTCCCGGGCCGGTGCTCAAAGTCTCCAGACCCCAGTTTGTATGCCAAAATTAGAGAAAAGGGCCCATTTTGAGCGCCAAATTTAATTTCCCCTTCCCCGGGGTAAAAATAGTCTTAAACAAGGGTCCCAAGGACCCTTCTAAAGTGCTGCAGTTCTACAGTGGGGTCGACCTGGGTCCCTTTTGGGTACCCCCAAAGTTTTCTAGGGGTTTGCGAACTTTCTACAGGGCAGTTCATCTCGCATTTTTCCCCGCTGGGCCCCCCTGGTGGGGACTGACGAAAAAAAAATGCCCCAAACCCCAAAAAACCTGGCCTCCCCCAAAACTCAAGAAGCCTTTTTAGCACTCAAGTCCCCCATTTTTCCCTTTGGCCCCTGCAAACTCGAACCCACCCACCGTCCGTTTTTTCTAGAGGTGGGGAACCCCCTCTTCTGAGGGGCCGGAGCTGTCCCCTTGCAAAAGTTGCCTCCGAAAAAAGCGTTTCTTGCGGATTCTTCTCAAGAAAACCCTTTACGCCCCCCGGGGAAAAATTTTTCAAAAGGAATCGGAACTATTTGGGCCCAATTTAAAATTTTTCCCTTAAAAAATGGCCCGGGACTTTTGGAGGGGGGTCGCCACCCCCTTTGAAATCTTCACCGATCACAAAAAACCTCCTCTAACTTTTAAACGCTCAATGTTAAAACCTTTGTAAAGGGAGGGGGGCCCCCTTCCCTTTGCCCCCTTTGACTTCTTCCTTCACTTTTCCCGGCCGGGCCCCGGAAAAACGTCAGGGGGGATGCCCTTTCTCGATTTCCCCGAAAACTGTGGGCACGAAGCCCCCCTTTTCAGATATTTAAATTTCCTTCCCCCCAAAAGGTCCTCACGGCAGCCCCCGTGGAGCTTAAAACCCCACCCCGGAAAGACCCTTAAAGTCCGCCCCCATGCGGCCTCGTATTTTAAAGTGGGACACATTCCCCTACTGCTGGCCTCCTGGAGTGCATAAGTCCCCTGCGTTTTTTAAACTCTCGCTATTACGGTGGCCCCCCCGGCCCCTGAGTTTGAGATTATGTCCTGGCCTCAACCTCCTGTGCCCCGTAACAATTTTCCCCGCCTCAACCCGCGGGTTTACTACTTTCCTTTTCCAGGCCTGAAAGTCCCTTTTTCCCCTACGCCATGGACTTCAATTTCCGACCTCCGGGCCCCATGGGAATAAGCATTTTAGTGGGACCGGGTAGGTTTTCCCAAAAAAGGCCCCTTTTGGGCCCCGCCCCGGGGTTCCCCACCCCCCCATTTATTGGCCCCAAAACTTTTTCCAGCAAAGGTTTCGTCTTAAAATGGGCTCCCCCCTCCCTATTTTTTTCCCTTTTTTGGGGGTTTCCCGTTTGGTCTAAATTCGGCGGGCTCTGGAAATCCAAAATTAAAGGGTTTAGCTGGACTTTTTCCCCCGGCCTATCACCCCCAAACCCCAAAGGGCAGGTAGAGAGGGTCAACCAAAATGGTGGGGCCCCACCTCGACATTTTGTTTTGCCCGCCAGGGATAACTGGTCGGACCTCCCCCCCCCTGGGCCCGGGTTTTTATACAACCCTTTGGGCTCTGAATCCCCAGGGTGGCCCCCCCCCTTTTTTGGGGTTTTCCTTGGGGCAAAATCCCCGCCCCCTCTCCCCCTTGGCCTACTTCGGGGGGTGACGTTCCGCCGTGGATTTCCCAAGTTTCGGGACTTTAATTCCCCTCTGGGGAAGGGCACACGTCAGGCCCTTCTTTCGGGCCCCCCTCCCCGGGTCAAAACCCAGGCCCCCAGGGACCCGGAAAAACCGGCCCCCCCCAAATTTTAGCCGGGGGGGACAGGGTTTTTGGGTATCTGCCTAGTACTTTCGCTTCAAAGTGCCCCGCTACACGCTGGGTCCCCAAGTATTTGGGGCCCTTTTTTGGTACTTCGGCAGTTAAAAAGGTGTCCTAAAAGCTCCCCCTTTTCCTTCCCCCCCCCTCTGCGTATCCCGAACCCTCCCTGTTTGGGTCCTCAAGCCTGTGGTCTGAATCGCTTTCCCGAAAATCTGTTTTTCGCCTTTCCTGTTGGGCCCATTCCCGAAAAACATCTTTAAATTTAAAGGGGAAATTTCCCGGCGGAGAAGACAGTGAGGGGGGGAAACGGTTTTTTCCTTATCGGGTGGAAGGGGTTCGGGCCTGAGGAGCGTTCGTGGGAAAAACCCGAGGCCAAAACCCGTTTCCCCCGAAATCCCTTTCTAGGGTTTTAAAAAAAAAGGGGGAACCTAAGGGGGGGGGGGGGGTATTCATGGGGGCCCCCGGGGGACCGCTGCGGGCCCCCGGGCCCCCCTCTGCCCGCAGGGCTTTCCCGGCGCGGGGGCCGCGGTGCCCGGGCGCCCATCTCCCCCCGCCCGCCCGGGCTCCCGGCGCGGGTGCCACGGCTTGCCCGGGGCCCCTCCCCCCCTTGCGGAACCCGGGGCGCCCCGGCCACTTAAACCCCCACGCCCGGTGAAAAGTTGCCCCCGTCTGTTTTCCCGGGGGCCCCCGCGCGCGTGCCCATTTCCCCCAGGCGCGGGGCGGCTGGTCGGATTTAAAGGGGCCGGGGCCCCAGTTTAATTTTTTATTGCTGGGCGGGTCCCCATTTAAAAGGGCACGGGCCCCCCAAAACAAACCCTTGGCCCCGTTCGTTGGTGTGCGTCCAGTTAGTTTTGAGAGTAAAGAGGGGTTGCTGATCGCCCGTGTACCAGTCCGTTTGCTTAAAGTTCCCGACCCTTTCCATTTTTCCCCCTGGGCCCCGACCGTTGTCCGTCTTGACCCCGAAATCTGCCGCCTTTCCCGACCTTCTGCCTGTCCCCCCTACGCCTTTAATTTCGATTCTGTACACGCACTACCCCGGGGGCCCGCCCCGCTAGCAAGTCACGGGCAGGGGTTTAAAGAACCCGGTAGCCTCACGCCGCAGCAAGTCCCCTCCCGCTTTGCGGCGGGGCCCGGTGAAAAACCGGGGGGACTTAGAAACTCCGGTTTCCCGACGTGGCTTACCCCAAACCCAAACGGGGGGCCCAGCGAATCCACCATACCCGTTACAATATCCCATTATGTTGACTAAAAATATACCAGAAAACCCCTTCAAGAGGGTTTTGCCACAAATATCTTTTTGAGTCCAGCTCGTAGCTTGCTTCGTCCGGGGGGGGGTTTAAAAGCCTTTGCTTAGGACAGCTCTCCTCAAAACCCTTTTTATGGGGGGTGGGTTTTAGCATGCTCAATATGAATGGGGGGAGGGTTTTTGCAAACAGGCCCTTACCCCAATTTTCTTTTAGGGCCGCTCGTAGGGAGAAAAGGGATTTTGCTTTAAAGGGGGGTTTTTTCCCGACAGGCTTTTCGGGCATCTAAAAAGCATTCTTCTTTTTACAGCTTCAAATCCCCGGGGGGTTTTTTTCCCCCCTTCCCCGTAGTCAATCTTTCCCCCCACTGAAGACTGGTGATATCATCATTTTTGTGTGGCGTTGGAGGAGGGGGTGTACAGCTCGCGACCTCCTGCAAATGGTCATTCTATGCATGCAGAGCTGTCACCCCCCCTCCCCGGCCCCCAATCCTTGTAACCAGAAAACCCCCTTTTTTGGGTGTAAAAAGTTATTTTTTTCGCATTTAAATGATGAACAAATGTTTAGAAATGCACTCTGCTTTCCCCCTTTTAACTCCTACCGGACAACAGGACGTTCCCCTTTCCCAAACCCACTTTCCCGCTTGGGGGGCATGGAGCTGCATCCATGAAATCGGGGTTCCTAAAGTCTACAATTTTGGGCTATCACTAACTTCTAAAGGAGAAAACTAACAAATTTAAATACCCGCCCACGAAAAATTTTGTGTTTACATTGCCTAAAGGGGTTTTGGCACTGAAAATGGGTTTTTTATACACCAGTCTATAAAGATGAAGTAAAGATATGTTTTGTCTTATCAGCCTGAATGTGTGTTTATAGCTAATATTGGGGAGTCTAAAGCAAGGTACTCCTAACGGCTGAGACTACAACGTGTGCAGCAATCAGAATACGGCATTTTTTTGCATTATTGGTTTCAAGATGTCCCAGGAAAGTCCATTGTATGGTGAGAATATTGTATCCTGAGGTCATTGTAACTTGAGGGACCGTTGTACTCTCCATTTTAGATGAGGTGTGGTATGACTATTATGCTTTCCTTGCTGTATAAATTTGGCACACACTTTTTTGCTGCTCATCAGAGCATAAGGAAAATGATCATATGGGACTAGATTTATCACAAACAGATGTTAGATGATTCCTGTGTACATATTTAGAATTCCAGCCAGGTCTTTTCCATTGCACAACTAGTCTTTGTAGTATGATGCAATATCAAAATTCTGCCTTTAAACATTAAAAAATCAGTGATATCTGCACTGTGAGGGATAACCATCTCTGTATACAGTGCTGAGGAATGTGTTGGTGCTACATAAATGAATAAAATAATAATAATCTGTACTCTACGTGATCTGGGCAGATTTTCTATGCAACCAATATTTTCATTAGTACTCTGCATTCTCCCCTATCAGCACATACTGTGGTACAATTGTATTCATTTCTAGTGGCTGGAAAAAATATACTGTATACAGTGGTCCCTCAAGTTACAATGGCCTCAGGATACAATATTTTAATCATGCAATGTCACAGACTGTTCATCTGCGGCAGATGTTTGATGGAAGATCCAGCCAATTACCATAAACATTTTACTTGTATAACCTCTGTATTAGTGCAGTGCATGCAGTGATTGGCGGCCTAATAGCGCCTCACTACAGTACAGTGCGGACCTACATGTTCTGTACTGGTCTTTACATATGCTAGGATGAGCGGCTGCTTTGGGAACCAGGTGAGGACCTCGCTTTCTTTTTTTTTCTGGTACATTCTGTATAAAGTGCATGACCAAAAGTTAAGATAATGGAAAGAAGCTTGCTGGTAATAAAAAAAGTTTAACCCCTTACTGCCAGAGCCAGTTTTGACCGTCCTGACAGAGCCCCATTTTTGAAATCTGGCATGTGTCACTTTATGTGAGAATAACTTTTTCACACTTTTACCTCTCCATGTGATTCAGAGACTGTTTTCTCGTGACACATTGTGCTTTAAAGGGGATGTATCGCTTCATCAATTCATCTGTTTCATTCTACTCTCAGCTTCTCAGCTCTTCAAGTTCAGGGCCGTTTCTTCCCCTCCCAGCTGGGTGTTTTTTAACTGAAGGGGGATCACATCATCCCCCCCTTCACTGTTCATGCTCGCTCCGAGTCAGTGTGCTCTCCCCACCCTCTTTGTCCACATGTCACAGTTGTTCCTCTCCCTATACAGACTGATTTTGTAAGAGCTGTTTACATACCACAGGCTAGACAGTCTTCTATGAACTCAGAGCAGCACTGTTCTCTGCTCCTCTCCCAGCTGGAGGTTTGATACAGTTGAATCCAGGCTTCTATGAACTTATCCAGAGCAGCACAGATCTAAGGCACCGAGGCACAATTCTTCTGTTTTCTGATTGTAAAAGCAGCAGCAGTGTTAATGCTGCTGGCTGTGCAGAGTGAAATGTTAATAGCCTCTTATTCTGAGTGAGAGAGGCAGGAATGCACGGCAGGAGAATTTAGGCACCGAGGCACAATTCTGCTGTTTTCTGATTGTAGAAGCAGCTGCAGTACTATTGTGGAGCTGTTGGCTGTGCAGAGTGAAATTGGGGTCGGCCCTTTACTCTATGTGAGAGAGGCAGGAATGCGCGCTCCCGTGAATACGCTGAGGGCCAGACAGAATGTAAATTAGTAAAGCCGTCAGCCAATGAAATGAAAGGAGGTGGGATCCGACCGGCACTGGGGAACTGTGTTTATAGAAACAGAAGATAAGGCAGAATGTGAAAATAAGACAGCTTTGCTAATGACATCCAATTGCAAAGTTGTTTGTTTTCACTGTCCCCTTATTCTGGAAACCATTTAATGAAATGATACAACCCCTTTAAGTTAGTAAGTTAGGGTGCTTTCACAGAGTGCTTTTTGGGTGCGGTTTAAAATGGTCTCCAATTAAATCCCTTTATCACTAGCTTCTTTCAATTATCTTAACTGTTTGGAAAGTAATTAATTACTGTGTTTATAATCTGCAAGACTTCAAACACAGTAATTGATTACTCAATTGAAACAGCTTTCCAAACAATCTAGACAACTGAAAGAAGCTTGCTGGTAAAAAAGGCAGTTTAATTGAAGTGTAGTTAAAACCGCACCAAAACTGCGCTGCCTGAAAGCACCCTATACTGTCTTTATTACCAGCAAGCTTTTCACTTACCAAAACTTTTTTAAAAGGGTGGGGAATAATTAGTGTGATTGTAACCCCAAAAACTTCAAAAAAAAGTCATTGATTTTACTTAAAAAACCCCTTTTCGAAAAAATTTGACGACTGAAAGAAGCTTGAGGTAATAAAGGCATTTAATTGGAGCACAGTTAAAACTGCACCAAAAAAACTGCGCTGGTGAAAGCACCCTTAAAGGGAACCTGTCACTAGGTTGTGCCCCCCTTTGCTGAGGGCAAAAAGTATTGTCAGACCTGCTGTTTCCACCCCTTGTGCCCTTTTTTGTAAGATCTGTAGTTTAGAGTTTCCCCCTCAAATCTTTTCATGGCAGGTGTTAGCTACCCCCCAAACTTGTCCCCACTGACAGTTATTCCATGTTTCTAACTATTTAAAGAAATAGGTTTTTTCGTTTGAGGGGGGGGCTAGCCCCAGGTGGGCGGGGTTTGAAAAAAATGCACTCTGAAGGACTCCGAATGACTCTTCTGGCTGAATAAAAACTGCAGTTTGGCATTAAATACACAAAAACTACACCCTTTTCAGAAAAAGGGACACAGCGCGGGAAAAAAGCGGGTTTAAAACCTAGTTTGTGCGCCCCACAGGGGGGATAATCTATGTGGCAGGTTCTCTTTAAGTAAGTTTCCATAAGGCTATATTCACACGGCAGTAATTGAGGGACGTATTTCGCCCCGCAATTACACCATGTTTAGGGGGGGGGCGGGGGGGGGCCCCCAGCTGCCGGCCCATAAATTCATTATCCCGCGCATCCCTCCTCCCCAAAAATGGCCCCCCCACACACTAATTCCTTTTCCCCCCTGGCCAGCCCGTCACTAATTTTCTCAATTTCAAATAGTCAGTCCAAATTCCTCAGCGTCACTGCCATGAAATCACCCCGACAATTTTTGCTTTTTCAAAATCGCTCCCCTCCATAGACATTGGGGATACCCCAAAATAACAGCACCGAATAATCCCCGATCATGGAGCAAACCCTCCAGAGAATGTTTGTTACAAAAAAACCTCCTACAAAACCAAGACCCCAAACTATTACTTTAAAGGATAAAATAAAACCTGCAAGCCCCCCCCGGGGACCGCAAAGGGAAAGCAACCCCCCCAACCCGAAAATTTTGTTTGGGGACTATCAAAAAACTGGAAAATTTTTTAAACAGCTTTTTTTGGGGGGGAAAGGGGAGGGTTTTTCCAAAAAGGGTGGCATATTTAGAAATGTGTTTCCCTGGGACACGCAAACCCTTTAGGGTTTACGAGAATTTTGGTGAAAAAAAAAAACATCGTAGCGGCATTCCTTTTCAAATCCGGTTCCAATTCAAGGGGAAGGGGCAAAACTTTTCGAGGTGGAAGGAAAACTGATCAAATCCACCCGTTAAAAATGGGAAAGGGCACCCCCTTTTGACAGGGATATAATTGCCCTCTCAGTCAGGCAGGATATGTATATTTTCCCTTAGAAAAGGTAGGTAATAAATATAGGGGCACTCACGGGGTTTGATATATGGTCATCTCAGGGGGGTTTTTAGACATAGGGTCACCTCGGAGGTATATAGTATAGGGGCACTAGGCAGGTATTAGAATAGGGTCACTTACAGGTATATTATATAAAGGCACTCTCAGGCGGGTTTTTGGGGCATCAGGAGTTTTATAGCTATAAGGGTTTAGGAAGGTATAAGGGGGGACACAGGCAGGTTATAGCTATAGGGGGGTCAGGCAGGATATAACTAGGGGGCCCCGGCGGCATGGGGGGTCGGCGGGTAAAAAGGGGCTCAAGCACCGTTTGGGGGGGCACAGGGGGCAGGCGTATGGGGGCCACAGGCGGCGATAGGGGCCACAGGCGGGTTAGGGGCCAGGCGGGCCCAAGGGGCCACGGCAGGCATATAGGGGGCCCCAGGGGGCATATGGGGGCCACAGGGAGGTATGTGGACCACAGGCGGCGTATGGGGGCCACAGGCAGGCGTTAGGGGCACGGCAGGTGTATAGGGGCCCCAGGCGAGATGGGGGCCACAGGCGGGTATAGGGGCCAAGCAGGCTGTAGGGGCTCAGGGGGGTATAAGGCCCCGGAACATATAGGGGCCACAGGCAGGGGTATGGGGCCACGGGGGGGTTAGGGGGCACAGGCAGGGGTATAGGGGCCACAGGCAGGGGTATAGGGGCCACAGGGGGGTATGTGGACCCAGGCAGGCGTAGGGGGACACAGGCAGGCGTATAGGGGCCCCAGGCAGGTGTATGGCCACAGGGAGGCGTATGGGGGCCACAGGCGGCGTATAGGGCCCCAGGCAGGCGTGTAGGGGCCCGGCAGGGGGTATAAGGCCCGGCAGGATATAGGGGCCCAGGCAGGCATTGGGACCACAGGTAGGCGTATGGGGCCACAGGCAGGGGTTTGGGGCCACATGAACGTATAGGGGCCCCGGAGGCTTTTGGGGGGCCCCAGGGGGGCGTATGGGGCTTAGGCAGGGTATGGGGGGGTCGGAGGGTTTGGGGGGCCCTAGGGGGGCGATGGGGGCCAGGGGGCTATGGGGCCAAAGGGGGGAGGCTATGGGGGGGCCACGGGGCAGGGTTGGGGGCTCGGCAGGCGTAAGGGGCCACAGGCAGGCTATGGGGGGCTCTGGCAGGCGTTAGGGGCCACGGGGAGGCGTATTGGGGCCACAGGCGGGTTTGGGGCCACAGGCCGGGAAAAATAACAACATTTATACTTCCTTACCTTTCCCTTCCCGGGCGCGCTGCTCCCCCTTTTTCCCGGCCGCGGGGTCCTCTTTTTTTCCCGGCCGCGCGCTCCTTTCTTTCCCGGGCCCGCCTTTTTTCCGGCAGCTCCTGGGCGCTGGCCGGACCCTATGGGGACCGGCGGCCCGCTGGGCGGCCCGCGGTTTACCCGGGGGGCCAGCGTTTTTCCCGGTGAGCGGGTAAAATGGCGAGGGGAGCGCTGCTCTCCCCCGCAGAAGCGGTCAAAAAGGGCGCCGGCGCTTCAGGCCCCCCTGCCGGCCCAAGCCCGGGGAGGTTCGGGGGCCCCGCCTGGCCCCTTAGGGGGCAGGCAGGGGAGGGCCCTGGGGGTCGCCTACCCTGCCTACCCTCTCCCCCCTCGGCCACATCATGAAAAATGTGAAAGTGAAGTGTTTAGGGAGTGCTGGCCAATTTGAGTTTATGTTATGTTTCAAAAATGTTTTTCCCCGGCCCTTTTTAAATGTGTCCTATAGACAAATGCCCGTGCTCAAAAAAAGTGTCCTAGCCTCCCCACTTTGAAAATGGCATGAATAACACTGCATGAACGGAGACATCCCAAGTGGGTTTGGGATGAGAGCTACATTACTGTGTCTTATCGTATGAATTGGCATTGACACACCCCCTGAAGAGTGGTGCAGACAAAAGTATCGGTCTTGTCGGACAGACTTGTCCTGCCAGCTGAAGTGTGGTTTTCATTTGGCTCTTTTTCGAAAACCTGTGACTTTTTGATTGCTTTTTATTGGGATGGCAGAGCAACAACAAAAAAGAAACGCAATTTTGGAGCTTGGTATTTTTTTATGGCATTCACCTTGCGGG
The DNA here is from genome assembly GCA_025379985.1 of Phyllomedusa bahiana. Taxonomy (NCBI): domain Eukaryota; kingdom Metazoa; phylum Chordata; class Amphibia; order Anura; family Hylidae; genus Phyllomedusa; species Phyllomedusa bahiana. Next base: position 72,181 of record JAODAL010013358.1, on the reverse strand, counting down.
AGAAATAAGGTTATGATAGAGGGTATGTTCACACAGCGTTTTTGGATACGATTTGGGATCCGAAAATCACATCCGAAAACATAGCGTCAATCAGATCCAACATGCAGCTGCGTGTTTGGATCCGAGTTGGCTGCAGCAGGATCGCACCCTATACTTTATCATAGGGCTTCTGCTGCGCCTTTCGGACCAAGAATTGACATGTCAACTCTTGGAACGGATCTGACAGACGCAATGTAACATGCATCAGTGATCACTCATGCGTGTTTTACATTGCGAGCAGTGTAAAATCACACTGCTCATTGTTTGATGCGAGTTTTGGTCCATCTAGACAGACCCAAACAGGCATCTAAAAGCGTATGTTCCTACAGACCCAACACGGCGTGTGAACATACCCTTACAGACGCAGTGATACAAATTATGTGTATTTTTGTTTTATGTGTCAAATGGAAAAAGAGGGCGTGTCAGCCCACTCCATACATCTTTGCACACCCTTTGGGTATGTTCAGAGGTTTAAAGAGAACCTGTCACATAGTTTATGCCCCCCTTGCTGAGGACAGCACAAGCCAGTGACAGACCTGCTGTTTCCAGCGCTGTGTCCCTTATTCTGTAAGATGCTGGAGTTTTCGAGTATTTAATGCTCAAATCTGCAGTTTTCAGCCAGAAAAAAGTAATGAAAAGAGTCAGTTTTTTTCAAACCCTGCCCACCTGAGGCTAGCCCCGCCCACCTCAACTGATAAACCTATTACTTTGAATAGGTAGAAACATGACAATAACTGCCAGGTGGGCAGGGCTAGCCTTTGGTGGGTGGGGCTAACACCTACTCATGAGTAAGATTTGAGGGGTAAATGCTCTACGACTACAGCATCTTACAGAATAAGGGACACAGCGCTGGGAACAGCAGGTCTGTCACTAGCTTGTGCTGCCCTCAGCAAGGGGGGAATAATCTATGTGACAGGTTCCCTTTAAAGCAGGCATGTATTGGTGTGTACCATGCGCGCCACTATACACCTGTTGCTATAGAAATATGTGCTGGCCAGCGCCGCCCCCATCCACTTTCACCTGCGCGGGGAAGATAGCAGGTAATTATAGCTCTCAATGAGTGCTATGATTTACTGTTTTTGTGGTGTGTGCTTCGGGCACATTGCAGCACAATTACGCAACCCAAATATGCCGTGTGAACATACCCCTATTATCACCTACCTCTGCCTGTCTGTCCGGACCCTGATTCCTATCATCAATTCTATTATTTGTCTGGGCAGTAATTTTAAAATGTTCTTTTCATGTGATATAGATGAAAACTCTATTTTTGTACTTTATGTAGTTTTTGAGGTTGCGCTGCATTTTTTAAATTATTTTTACGACCCTTTCTGTGTTTGGCAGTGCTCTACTGGACTTGAAAAATGCAAGAAAAAAAGTTACAAAATAACAAAAAATTACCATAAAAAATTTTAACATTAAAAAAATACTGGTGCTTTTTTATGCGTTTTATGCCAGAAATCGCACTGTATGAAGGAGCACTTTTAGTCGTGACCCAGACCGTCTGACTTGCTCTTGAGTGAAGGTGGGAGGATGTCTTGTGTCTGTCCCCTCCCCCTCCTTTCCTTGTGATTGCCAGCCCTGTGACATGCACATCATGAGAAGCAGCCTCCTTCCCTCCCCTCTGCTGGAGCTGCAGCTGCTGCAGTCATGGCTGCTGATGGTATTGATGAACGGTCTCCCCTGATCTCTCCACATTCTGGCAATGTCACCCCGACAGCACCTCCATACAGCCAGGAGAGCAACCTGCGGGGTAAGCCCATGCAATGCACATAGTAGAAGCAAGCTTTATGTTTCCATGTGTCCTTCAATTCAAACTCCCAGGAGGGAGGTGGTACTATACTGCCTTGCAGAGTGGCTGATTCATATAGCCCTGGATTAACACTGCAGAGGTTTGGGCTATTGCAGCTCTGCTGCTTTGTTTGCCTGGGATATAAGTATACACAATACCATCCCATGACACATTGACGTTACACTAGTTCCCACGCACCGCTGGCTTCCTAGACTGCTAGAGGACGCAAACTGTGCATTTGATGGAGATGCCCTTTAATCATTGTATAGGATGTGTTTGTCTCTTGCTACATGTGTGTTACCAGTTGTCTACTGCTGAGTGCTAACTAAATCTGCCCGGGGTTAATCCCTCTAACAAGATTTCCCAAGCCGTGCACAAGTAGTAAAAGAAGCCAGTAATTAGTCGGGTTAGCTGTGACAGGATGTTTTTTCCGATCAATGTCATTTTGTCCTGGTGATGGGATTTATTCACTTAGGGCGACATGTATGAATCCGAATGCGTACTTTTTTTTTACTTGGCGCCGACACCACAGTTCTAAATAGATGTAGAAGAGTGTAGAATACGACAGTATGAAGATTTTTGGCGCATTACATAGAGCTTAGTGCGCCAAGTTTGGCACATTACACTCTATGCCCATACAAAGTTTGGCTCATTACACTCTATGCCCATACAAAGTTTGGCGCATTAAGCTCTATGTAATGCGCCAGAAATCTGTCGTATTCTACACTCTTCTATATCTATTTAGAACTCTGGTGTCAGCGCCAAGTAAAAAAAAAAGTACGCATTCGAATTCATACATGTCGCCCTTATTGTGAAGAAGTTGCTACCAATGTAACCCAAACATATCAACGTTATAAGAAAAAAAATATACATATACAGAGAATTATGGTTTGGTTTCAATGAGCTAAAGGACTCTTGATGAAATGTAGCATAGGTTTCTGTAACTATGGCTGAAACAAAGGAGCACATGGGTTGGTAACTTTTTGTTATGTAGTTCTTAAGGTCTAAGATCTAACACAGATGGTCCTCTCCCCGTGTCTCAATGTTATTTAAGGCAGCAAGGGCATAAAGCTTGATGACCTGTGCATACCTATCTAGTCACACACATATACATGTACATTCATACATACGTTAACATGGTTGCTCTTTCACTCAAATATTTTACAAGACATATTTGCCATTGTGTAACTTATATATTAAAATCTTTGCAACACAGAAGTATCCAAAAAATGTGAGATTCACTGTCCTATGTGCTCTCGCATTACACCCCTCATGTACTGTGAGACATTGTTATTTGTATGTCTCAGGGCCGAGGCTAAATTCACACCACTAGTACACTAGGGTGAGCTGCTGACCTTTTTTCCTACAGAGTTTCATAGGCAAACATATGCCGAAGGGGTCTCTTTTTGGCATGTGTTTAGCTGGCATATGTCGCTATCTCTCAATCCAAACAAATGTTAAACCATGGAGTTCCTCAAATCAAATTATATCCTCTAAACAACGCATGAATACAGTATACCCGAAAAATGGCAAAGTGGAAGCGTATACAGATAAATAAAAGAAATCTCAATGTGCAAATGTAAACAATGTAAGTAACAGACAGCATCAGACTAACAGACTAAAAACTGCAAATAACATGAGATAAACACAAAAAAACATTTATGACAAAGGAAAAGCTGGTGGGTCAGTAAATAAACCCAAATGCGATCAGTAGTAAAGAGTAAGGGCCCGTCCCCACTGCACGGGTTACCACCTGGGTTTACAGACGGTTTTCGGATTTGAAAACCGTCTGTAAACTGGGCATCAACTTTTAAAATGGCCCTTTATGAAAAATGGGGACCGCCGGAGGTCCGAAAAACATAGAACATGTTCATTCTCCCGCTAGGTTTTCGGGAGGAATATGAATATGTAAGTGTATGTTCACACGGCTTATTTTGGGGTGCATTTCGCCACGTATTGCGAGCGTACTGCGCTCTAATACGAGCAAAATGCGCCAATCATTGCGGTAATCCACAGTTCTGATAGAGAACTATGGATTACGCCTCCTCTCCCCGGGCGTACAATACGATTGTATTGTATGCATGGGGAGATAAATAACATGTCATTTATTCGCGGAAGTACGCGCTGGTTAGCGTGACTCCCGAAGACCCGATGTACTTGTGGGGCGCAATTAAGCCGTGTGAACATACCCTTAATGCATAGTTGCCAACTTTCGAAAATGAAAAAGCAGGAGACTTTAGTGGGCGGCGCGCTATGCGCGTCGTGAAAAAATTTGCATGAACACGCCCATCTTGTCAGTATGCCACGCCCCTTCAAAAAGCCACACCCCCTCCACAAACTGCATAACGGCTTTGGAAGAAAGCCAGGTAGATGCCCTTATAGCCAGGTAGATGTCCCCTTTTTTAGCCAGGTAGGTGCCCCCCCTTTGTTTGCCAGGTAGGTGCCCCCATTGTTAGCCAGGTAGTGCCCCCATTGTTTGCCAGGTAGTGCCCCCATCTGTTAGCCAGGTAGTGCCCCCATCTGTTAGCCAGGTAGTGCCCCCATCTGTTAGCCAGGTAGTGCCCCATCTGTTAGCCAGGTAGATGTCCCCTCTGTTGCCAGGTAGTGCCCTCTCTGTTAGCCAGGTAGAGCCCCCTAAAGCTAATAAAAATAAAAATAATAAAATCCTCTTACCTTACCAGGCTCCTGCAGCGCTGCCAGCTCATGCCCGATCTCTTCAGCGGCGCAGGGGGAAGTGAGCGCCGCCGCGGGTCACTCCCCTGCAGCCGCGCGTCACTTCCCCCTGCGCCGCTGACCTGTATTTTGCGGCGCACACACCGGCGCCGGACATACAGGGGAGGAGGGAGGAGGGAGCGATCCCTCCTGCCTCCTCCCGCACAGTGAGACCGCGGGCGGGTGAGCGGCCGCTGCGGCCCGCCTTCACCCGCTGTAGGAGCGGTCCGGCGGGGCAAGAGTAGCGCCCCCGCGCGGCTCGTTCGCCCCCGTAATTTAAAGGACCCCCGCCGCCTGCAGGCGGCGGAGGAATGCCAAATCCCCCCCGGGAGGGCGGGAGGGGACCCCAAATAGCGGGACCCCCCCGCCAAAAATGGGAGAGTTGGCATGTATGCCTTAATGTGAAGGGGGCTGTGTACACGGCCCCAAAACAGTGCAAATACGGTTTGGGATTTCCAACCGGTATTTGCACTGTGCTGTGTGAACAGCCCCTAATGTATAGGTGGGACTGGTGATGCTGCTGATATACACTCCAAAAGAAATAACCACGTGAATGACAGTACACAAAAATATGGGACTAATTTAGCAGGAAACCAACCGCAAAATGTAATCTCAAAACTGAACCAACCTGTAAACACCCAGAAGTTTACACCCGACGCGCGTTTTGCCTAAACTGCGGTTTTGTCTAGGGAACAATTCAAGCTCCAGTGAAACGCTGAATATGTTGGCGCTATATAAATAAAGATTATTATTAAATGCACTTTTAATTGTCGATATATGCAAACAGTGTTGAACATTCCCATCACACTAAAATCTTGAACACTGCCAAACAGATAAAGGTCAATCATATATATTTTGTTTTCATACCTGAAAAAATATAATTTGTTGTTGACTTAGTGGGAGCTCAAGTGCAAGTGGTATTGTTGGTGTGTGTTGATATGAAATACTGTATGGATATTATGGATACGTAGATCGCTTTGTACATATTGCAGGATGTAAAATATCCATTACAGAACCCCCCCTTCCTTGCAGCCATCATCAGTGAAAGGCCAAAGCCACTAATATACAGTTGCTGCATCTGCCATAGATTTCATATAATGCTTAGCAGATTGTGGCTAAAACTCCATCTGTGAGTTTAAACTTTTTGTTTGGCAGCATAATTCTATATGGGTATGCTCATACATGCGCAGGGCTGTGGAGTCGGCAAGCCAAAGCCCCAACTCCTCAATTTCCCAAACCTCCGACTTCCGACTCAGACCCCCTCATACACGGCGCATGTTTAAGTGATAACTTTACTGTAGTAAAGTGGTTACATCAGGCTTTTTATCACCTTATGATACAATAATCAAGCTATTTAGGTAGAACAGACACTGACAAGCAAAAGGGTAACAATGTTTTGATCTTTTGAACTCTTGTGGGTAGAGTTGAATAAAAAGCTGTATTTATATCCAAGTCCAGTCTGCACCAACATTGGGAACGTGTAGAAGAGATCTGGGATCAGATTTTAGTCAAGACCTGCTTGAATCTGATCCAGAGCCCAGAAGGATTCCAGGCAGTATTGAAAACCAAAGGTGGATTTCCCAAATACTAACAAAATAATAAAAATTAACATTTTGAGTTTTAGGAGCAAAACAGTAAAAAATGCAGTTACAGGAAAGAATCTGCAGAACTAAGCAGATGCTAAATATTTGCAAGTCAAATTTATGTATAAGATAGGGAAGATGACTGTATATAAAATTACAGTAGCCTCATGTGCAAAGCTGTAGTGGATGGAGAGATATGGAGCCTGAAAGTCACAAGTTCAAAACATTGTTACCATTTTGCTTCTCAGTGTAAAATATATTTATTGGATATGACTTTAGAACACAAAACAATTGTAAATATGCAAAACACTGCAGGAACATTTGTGAAGTCTCTGAATTTGTTCTGAGAAATAGTATTGCCTCCATCAGATCCTGCATACATGACCTCACATCTGAGCTCATTATTTCCAGGCTAGAGAAACGGCCTCTCTACACTAACTTGGGTTGGAGGCAAAGCGGTGACCACAGGTGCAACATCTCTAACAATGTCAGGGTATAAAGGAATTGCCTCAGCCACAGTCAGTTTTGATGAATGGTTGAACTCTTCTACTTCTTTGAAAACAGGTGAAAAATTTTGCTGAAATCTGTTTGCCATGGGAGTGAATCTTTTCCCCTGGGGCAGCGCTTTGCCTGCTCCATGTCATCACTTACACTCCTCATGTGATAAGACTCCGAGCCGTCTTAACAGCATTATGGGCCACTGGGCATAACACCGTAGTGGGTCCTGCCCAAATACATGACATCACACTTGGTCATGCCTCTAGCCACCCCAAGCACACTCATAACACTGATGTCTGGACACTGGCAGCCTTCAGCCTACAAGACTAAGGAACACATGTATGAAACGGTTTTGGTCTAAAACTCACTTTTTTCCGCATAAGCTTCTATGGGGATAAAAGTGAGTTTTAGACCAAAACCGTTTCATACATGTGGCTCTAATTGGCAGAGCAGGGAGCCAAACCTTCTCCACCACGGTTTTTAACTGATTGCACATCCAAAAAACATAACAGTTAAATAAGCAAAGCCAACAAAGAAATACAGGGTATATTTTTTGCATTCCTGGGACAAACATTTACCACCTGGGGCCCCCATATTTGGGGGGGGCTCCCGGGCAACTGCCTAGTGTGCCCAATGGAAAAGATGGCCCTGATAAGACTGAAGATATGGGAGCAGTAGCACTGGTCGAACCAAATTCCTCTTGCTCTTTGCACTGCATCGAACTAACTGTACCAACTAATTATATGTTTTGGGAGTTGGTCCCTCCGACTCCTGCAAAATAGGCTCCGACTCCACAGCCCTGTAACACACGTTAGATTTTCCTTGGGAATGTTCAAATAGGACAGATATTCTGCAGATTATTCTGAATTAACTAAAATCTGCAGATGAACCATTCATGGGGATTTTGCCATCTCCCTTTGAGGTCAACGTAGAAATCTCTGTAGCAGATCCACTCCTTGTGAACGTACCTGAATAGTACCTGCTAAGGGGATAAGATTTTTACAAATCTCATAGACATTCTGAAGAGACAATTGGTAAAGAATCCATACAGAAATTGACCTGCAGTGCGGATTTTAATTTAACTGAAATTGCAGATATGCTGCAAATTTATTATAAATTTTACCCAATGACTTCAATGGGAAAGTCAAAATCTACAGCAAGTCTTCAGTGAGATATCTTGCTATGGACTACCTGCAATCTGCAGAAAAATCCAATATTTGGGATTTTAAACCCATGGACTCCCATGGCAACAAAATTGGCGTAACCTGGGGCTGATTTGCACTGCTGATCTACCTATGGAAATAACATTGATTTTCCACTCAAAAATTCCAATGGAAAATCCATTCTGTGTGAACATGTCTATTTGATGTGCGGTATCAGAATAATCTACAGCGTGTTCCTGATGCACAGACTAGACGTCGGTGATGGGAATGATTGAGCTAGACACTCTGTGGTTTTAAATCTGAAATTATAATTGCTCAGTGATTGTTCAGCTTGGACTGCGATGAACTTGTCAGTTGTCTCTAAACTCGCATCTATTCTTTTACCTTTCTATAAACTCCACAAAGACTCTCTTAGAACTGAGCATTCTGGTCTATCTGTAATGCAGCTACCTACTAATAACATTGCTGTTGATATTTTATAAGTATCTTAGATTTTTAATATTGATGGACTATGGAAAAATGGTTGCAGTATGTGGCAAATACTGTTGCAATATCAAATACGGGTCACATATGGATGCATCTGTATTTTTCTATAAACTGTAATAAGCTTTTACGTTCTGCAAAATGGATGCTGTGCATGCTGTTTTTTTTATTTTTTTATGTGCACATTGTATTCGGCCGTGTGAACAAATTATTAGCGCCATATTATGGACAGAAAAAACAGATGCACTATTGTTTAAAAAATACACTTGTGTAAAATGCCGGTTGGATTCTGTTTAAGAATTCGGACGGTATTTTATCGTCTTTTGCATGGTTTTGGGGCGTTGGTCCTGTTTGCGTATTTGCCCGTCCCCCATAACCATTGAACTGCACACATTCCACCCGGAAACCAGGCAGAAGATTGTGCATACTCGAGGTTTTTCAGAACGCTGGCAGCTGAGCGGATTTTCTAATAAAGTCTATGGGGATGGTTTCTTTTCTGTTTTCAGACAGTTTCGAAATCAGACCAAGAAACCATGCTGTGTGGACAGACCCTAAGGGTGGTTTAACATTGTTCTGCTGTCTGTCAATGGTGTCCACCAGGGTATCGTAAAAAAAGTTACATCAATGGATATTACGAAGAGCCCATAGAAATTAATAGAGCAAACCTAGTCCTATTTGGACAACATTTGCTTTCTGTGCAGGACTCAAAAATATGGTTTTTCACGCTTTTACATACCCCACACAAAGCGTGTACTGTCAAAAAATAGAGCAAATGTAGTGCAAATGGAACCGTGTTTGCTCCATTAATCTCCTTGGGACCTCTGTGGCTCTGTCGTGGTATCTGTTTTGCGGTTTCCTGACCGATATCACCAATGCATGGCATAGCGAGGTGCGAACCCACATGTACAGCTTACTCATAAAAGAATAAGAACTTTTTTTTATTTTATAATTTGTCTTATTGTATCTATTCCTGTATTGTATTCTGCGTCGTCAGGGAGAGTTATCCATAAAGCTATGTCTACACAGCAATGTTAAAATGCCGTCCAAAACCTCACGGCATTTTAACATTGCTGTACCCCGACTTTCTGGCCTAGTACATGGGTTGCATTGATATCCGGTGGAAGATAGAACATATTCTGCCATACGGCTGCCGGCTTTAGTAGAAGACACGAGCTGTGTCGACTCGGCACGGATTGTTCAGGGCTTGTTCTCAAAATAGGTGTGGGTCGTATATGAAATCTATATGCCTTCAATGTGGACTTTGGCATAAAAACCGCACGTTAGACTCCTCAACCAGCCCTGGTGCTTCTCCTTGTCCCTGGCTGAGGCTTTATGGCATGCTTTATACTGAAGTGTCACAGCATAGGTAAAAGACACCTTAAGACATGTTCACATTATGTATTTGCAGGGTATACTATGGCGTGTAATTGCGCTGCTCCGCAAATACGGTAAAATCGTAGCACTCATTCAGTGCTATATTAAACCTGCGTATTCCCTGGCGCGTACTGTGCGCTCGTGAAAAGAAGTGACGTCACCTGTTTCAAGCGATTAGGTGCGGAGGAAACTGAAACTAAGGCTAGTTTCACACGGCTTAATTGCGGGACGTAATTACACCGTGTGGCGCGGGGTGGGGGCGGCACCTCGCCGGCCCATAGACTTGCATTACCAGCGGCGCGTATACGCCGCGGGTAATTCACATGTCAATTATCTCCCCCTCGGCGTATTCGCCGAGCAGGGAGAGGAGACGTAATCCATAGTTCTCTTTGAGAACTGTGGATTACCGTAATGACTGGGACGTTTTCAGCCCATAATTTGCGCACTCCGGTGTGTAATTACGGACTGAAATACGTCCAGTTTAAAGCCGTGTAAACATGGCCTAATGGGCGGCAGAGATTTGTAGTGCACAATCCATACTAAAAATCAGCAGTAGGTGAATTCACTTCAGATGGCGTGTAATGGCTGGAGGGGCCGTAGCAGCAGACTTTGCTTGTGGTTACCATTTAAAAGAGCGGTAAATGGTTTACCGGGCAGTTCTGTACTTTCAGGGTACGGCCACACGACAGTTGTAAAATGGAGGTTGGATTCTGATTAAGGGTGCGTTCACACGGCAATGGACAAATACCGGTCGGTTTACCCGTCTGTCGCCGCGGGTGGTGCGCGGCTGGGCCGCGGCTCGCGGCGCGGTTTGCTCCCTGCCTATTAATTTACATGGGGGCAAACCCTCTCCACAAGCCGTGCCCCAAACCACTACCCCGCGCCGAGACCACGCCGAGCGCCCAGCGAGGGTTGGACAAGGTTTGGCCGTGGGAACTGCGGCGAAAGCCGTCGTGTGAACGGGGCCTTACTTTTAGACCATTTTAGTTGAGGTCCATTGCGGTGTCTACCAGTAAAACTGTTTTTGTTGTCCATAGCAACCAATCAGAGCTCAGCTTTCATGTTCCTAGAACAGTTTAAAAAATGAAAGCTGAGCTCTGGTTGCAATGGGTAGCAATACAGTTTTACTTTTTATTGTTTCATTATACCCATTTCTGGTAGACTATGTTCACATGGTGTAATTGCGGGGCGTACAGTATGGCCTGCAATTATGCTGGGTGTTTGGGAATCGAGTTGATCGGTGCGTACTTCCGCGGACGCAAGGGGGCGCCGCCGCAGCACCGCCTAGCGCCCTATAAGGACATTCAGGCTTATTTGGGCACGTATTAGCGCACAGTACGCTCGCAATATAAGCGAAATGCGGTCCAATCATTACGGTAATCCACAGTTCTCAGAGAACTATGGATTACGCCTCCTCAAGCGGGGAGATAATTGACATGTCATTTATTCACGGCGGTGAGTAATTACATTCTGTGGGCTCGCGCCAATCGGCGTGTACTGACGTCCAACCCCGTGCCGCGGCAGTACACGACGACTGGCGCAAGCTCCCGAACACCCGGCGTAATTGCGGGGAGTACTGTACGCTTCGCAGTTAAGCCGTGTGAACATACCCTAAGTGATATGTCAGTTATCTTCCCGGGTGTACAATACGATCATATTGTACGCCCGGTGGCGAGGAGGTGTAATCCATAGTTCTCTATGAGAACTATGGATTACCGTAATTTCGACGCGCATCTCGCTCGTATTAGAGCGCAAGTACAACGCGAAATGCGCAACGAAATTACCCCGTGTAAACATAGCCGTAAAGTTAGATGACCGTCTCCCAATATGGCTGATCTCACTCCTTCCATAGGGATTGTTATTGGGCATCCAAAGTTGCTCTATTGTTTATTTCTATATACATATAAGGGGAATCATTTTATTGCCTCTTGGATAGATTTGGTATTTAGGTTAAAACTGGGTGACTCTATCTTTGATATTAATAAAAGCAATCTTTAGCTTTCTAAATGACAATAAATTGCCCTCCACACAACAGAGCCTGAATTTGCAAGACTTTGTACGTATTGGGTACAATGTCTCACTCCATATTCCAAACTAGCAACATTAGATCAGCATACAATGGATCATGTTAATTTCTACTGCATAATCTAATAAAAAAAAATCATGTTGTATGAATATACAATTGCTCAATGAAATGCACTCATGTCATAAAATATAAATAAAGACTGCGCTGGGCTTGGGCCAATTTTCCTGAGAGTGCCCAAACATGTAATAGTAGGTAGCTGTACAGCTATGTGTATATTTTGTACAGTTTTGATAGATGGGACCCAGTGTCTGTCCCCATGATCACTACTTTATGTTCCATATCTTTAGCTGTTAGACCCTCTAAAAAAATGTTTGCAATTTTTGCATTTGCAACCAAGTTTAAAAGAAACCCATCACATTACACATGCTATGTGATCTGCTGGTAACATGTTTGAAAGAAGAGCTAAGCAAATTTTCTGTGGGGCAGATTTAGGAAAGCTAGTATTTTATTAATTTAAATCCCTACTTATTCTGGTTAAAAGGGTTGTCCCACTTTAGAGGATGGCTCCTAAACGAGCCCTGAAAGTGATCGGGACTCTCCCATAGACATGAGAGTTCTGATTACAAATCAGTAGGATAACCCATTGCTTTTTATGTTAAAGATCTTGCAAAAACAAGTCACTTTGCAATACGTGTCCATTAATTGTGTCCCACCTATTCCTAAGTATCCCCTTAGGGATGTATGGGCTGTACCAGCTCTTCAGGTTGTTATAGCGACAGACCTATTTGATCTCTACTGATAGGCTGCAAGGGTTGGTCGCTATAGCTACAAACCTGGTGTCCTCAGCAGCTCATCACTGCAGGCCAGTAGCAGCCAGGAAACTCTCAATTCAAAAATGAAACCGAGAAAACAGGACTGAGGTAGGATGAATCATTGTTATGAGACAACCCCTTTAAGGCCAAAGATCATACATAAAGAAGTAAGACCACTGACATAAGAATTTGGGTGAAAAGACCATGATGTTTTACTAAGAATCACTCAAAGTTGAACAGCATTCAATGAAAAAAAAAAAATCAATCATATAACTGATAAAACATAACTTTACTTAAAGGGGTTTTGCCACGAAGTAAAATTGACGTGGGAAGTTTGTAAATTTCATAATAAACATTTTCACCATTCATTATTATTAAAAATTCTGCACCGTTTTTGCTTTAGCTGCTCCTTCAGTGATCCATTGTTTACAGCTCGTCTCCAGGAGATACGACCAGGGCTGAGAGCTCCTCACTCCTGGTCGCACATGCTCAGACATCACTTCTCCTCTCAGGAAGCTACTGAGTGTTCAAACCCCAGGTGCTGTCACTCTACTCCCGTCCTCCTTAGTAATTAGTCAAACAGTGCAAATAAATTAAAAAAGAAACCTCAATCGGGTCTGTGCATTGATAGAGAGAAAAAACCCCCACAGGTTTGGTTCCTGCAGGGATTTGAACCGAGGACCCTTGTGCCTGGAGGCAAAGGGTCTACCTCTGAGCTACAATGTAGCTACTTACAGTTCTACACATAAACAGACCTTTCTTTGACTAGAGAGAGGAAAGGCCTGGTGATGTCATCCTGCTGGGTCACATGATATGCAATTCAAACAAATCACACACGCCCCCTTCTGAGCACACAGAGCCTGAGAGCAGGATGCAGGAGGCATGAAATGAGATCGTGGCAAAACCCCTTTAACATACTGATCCACCCAGCATCAGAATGACCATGCCCTCTCTAATAAAACATTGTGGCAAATAATACAATACATCACTGGGAGGGTGGGCAGATCACTGTTCCTGAGCTTCAACTTCCCCCAGACTTCCGCCAGACGTCTTATTCTGTAGTGAATTTTTCCTTCACCAATGGCCTTTTCAGCTCTGATTTTCTGCCCAGTAACCCAAGTAACCTCCAAAAATCTGTCTGGGTACAGGCACTGGAGCAATCAGCCTGCAACTAACCCACCAATGGAAAAGCTGCTAGCGAACCCCTAAAATACAAAACTAAAGCATTGGATATGGTGGGGGGGGACAGGCCAAAATCACACAGCCATAATGTAATCCATTATGTTCTGTGACACCATGATGCCTCTGTCATGCCAGAAAAAGCTGTCGGTCACTGGTAACACCGCCTACTGGACTCCTTAACCAAGAATAAGCAGGGATTTGAATTTAAAAAAATATCAAATGTTCCCAAAAGAATTATACATCAATCTACTTGGCTCTTCCTGCTCTGTAACATGGCGCCCGCACATCATATACCATGTTCAATGCGACAGCTTCCCTTTAAGCGTTTTGTGAATAGTGCTTCTCATTTTAAGATGCACACAACATGTAGCAGTCCAAATGTGGAAGAAATGCAGTCATCTAAAGTAGTGGTAATGGCCATGTGAGATGCGAGTGAGCGAGCATGGGAATGGGCATGTAGGAAATGGCATTGATTTTTATATATGGATTGTGAGTATAGGGTTTCCTGCTCTATTTCCCAGCATGATGAATAAGATGTTCTTTATAATCACTATATAAAGAGTAACAATTGGGGCTGACTCTTTGTCTACTACATTGTGACTAGACACGAAGGGCATGTCCCCACTGCACGGGTTATCGGACGGTTTTTTCAGCCGGTTTGCGGTTTTTCAGATCGCCTGAAAAACCGGCCGAGAACTAGCACAATTGTGCTCTATGGAAAACCCGTGCAGCAGTCCCCACTGCACGGGTTTTCTGCCCGGCGGTTTTGCCGCCGGCGGTCCGGTGGCAAAACATTGAACAAGCACAATCTTCCGTCCGAAAACTTGACGGAATCTGTGCTTCTCAATGGGAGGGGGGAGGGCTCTTCTCCACTCATCGCAAAGAAAAGCCGTCAACCCCCTCCCCCCCGCGGCCGTGGGGACGGGCGCAAAACAGCACAAATACTGGCCGGCAAACCGATATTTGTCCTGTGCCGTGTGAACACGCCCTAAGGAGGGCACTGTGGAGACTGATACAAAAGTATGTGCTAGTTTCAAATTGTACCAAAACTTATGTTATTTAGACATGGATGTACTTGGCAACCATGTGATTTATAGAATTTTCAGAAACTAAAAAAAAAGAAAAAATTCAACAACAAAAGAAACAAATGTCCTTGCACGATGTTACTTCTGGGCATAGAGAGACAGTCAATTTCAGTCAAAAGAGAGTGCTGGTGATTAGCATCATATGTGGTGGTGCTCCGTGGATAACGGCAAAAACAGTCCATAAATATAACGCCAGCAGGAATAAAAGGATCCACGGCACTCACCAGTCATGTGTTCTTCTTTATTAAGAAGTACATCAATGTGTACAAGACTGGCCAATGGCTGTTGCATGCTCCTTCTCAAGGCCTCTTAAAGGGGTTGTCTCATCTCAAAGTTTCATAGGATGCATGAATGAAATAATGCTGCTTTGCTCTCACTTCCTGATCAAGCTGTCTGTAATTAGCATATGAGCTCAGTGTATTCAGACCTCTGTTTATTAGTTTAAATAAATTAACTTCTCTGAGGTCCAGAGAAGCTTCTGAGCTAATGTAAACAGTAGAGTAATTACTGTCTTTTGTCTGAAAAATCAGATAACACACAAGCTCTCACTGCGCGCTGCGACCTGTGTGATGACATCACTCCCTGCTATCAGATAGAACAAACAGCAGGGGAGAAGGAGTACACAGGTTGGTCACTTGGGAAACCTGAAAGAACTCTGAAGGTGATAAAATCACTTGTAGCGCCTTAACAAAAAAAGATGAACAAAGCAATATATTTGGAAAACGTCTTCATTTAGTGTTCCTTATATTTGGAAAGCTATTCTTTGTAGTGAGACAACCCCTTTAAGTGTCCATGCATAAGTCATTGCTATGTGCAAAGATTTTGTATGGAGATGTACATCAGATCATTAGAAACAACTTTATAAACCACCAACAGATGATCAGTAGTTCGGAAAGTCAATTAATCTACGGGTATGTTCACACAGCATGCTGGATCCGTTTTAAGACGCGTGTTTGGATCCATGTTTCGGACCCTAAACGGACCCAAATACACACATCTGCCTGTGCAGTGTAATTTTTGGATGCTATTTATGCAGCGGTTTTGAATGTGTTTTTCGGTTCTTAGGTTAAAAGGGTTGTCCCGTGAATAAATATTAATTTACTATCAGATTAAAGAAAATGTAAAACATTTTTATTTGAAATTATTTAAAAAATTAAGTTTCTAGCTATTTTAGGTGTTGCTGCTATATACTTGTTATGGCGCCCTCTGGCATTTGTATAATTCCTAATTGGAATATCCACCAAATATGTCCCGTGCCAGTGGTCACACATGCTCAGTAGCTTAGTCCTTAGACCTTGTAGATGGGTGGCAGAGTAATACCTGATATTATGTAGACCTGTCGATAAGAATTGGTGTCCTAAAAGTCAGCAACACTAGACACATTAGTAAGACGTTCTGCGAGAAAATTAACAGAACATTATGGGGTTCCATAACAAATATGTAACTGCAATACTGAGAGAAAGGAACTTTTTTATTTTTTAATTATTCCAATTTAAAATGTATGTTTCTTGTGATCTAGCAAAGATATGTTAAGTGAAAACATGGGTTTACTCCTTCTAATTAGTTTCTTGATGCTTAGAATTCCTATGGGCTTTTGCTTATATCAAAGAAAATAAATGTAATCTTTAATAATCCAACACCGTTCCTGTGTCTGTTGGTCATGGGTCCTGAATCCATAGGGAATATTCACATGACTCAAATTTGTTCTCAGAAATCTCTACAACGTCCCAGCCAGTTAAACGGGGTTTGCAAAAGTTAATTTATTTGCTTCTAAAACAGTCTACTTAACATGGATGCAACGGATTTTCATTCGCACAAATCTGCTGTGTGTGAACATGCTATTAATGTGATCCCTATGCAGTAACATGTTAAGCACCATGCTGCTGCAAACGTAAGCGAAGCAGTCAATTAGTGGCCTCTAGAGTGCTAAATGGGAAGCAAGATAAATCATGTTGCATATGTGATAACTCCTCACCAAGTGCTGACTGCGAAAAGGGACCCAGTGGTATTAATAAATGTGGCATGGATTATATATATATATATTTTTTTTGCTTCCTTGACTTCCTTTCTCAGCAAAACAGAGGCTGAAACTGTTTATCTAAGGCCTCGTTCATATCTGCATTGTTTCCGTTTTTTTTGTTTCATCATGAGAAGAGAATAACTGCATTGACGCCAACATCACCAATGGGGTTGCTTGGGTTTTCATCATGGTGTCTATCATTTTAACGCAAAAAAAATAAATTATTCTGCATGCTGCTCTATTTTTTTCCATTAGTTTTGAAAAAAATAGACATTGGGGGCTCCTAACAGAACCGCTGACGCAGATGTGAACCAGGCTTAGCCCTTTCCAAATACTGAATATTTTAAAAAGTCACCATATACTGTATAATGCCATATATGACTAAATTGTATAATCTTTGTACTAAAAGATGTTTTTGGTTTAATAAGACGGGTCGGTAAGCATTATACACCTAAAGGGGCTGTCTCATATCAAAATATTACATCTCTCTTATGGTTCACAAACAATTGCACAATCTTTGAATTCCAAAATATTGCTGTTACATACTGGTGCCTCATTTTGCTCTAAGTCCCTCTCAGCACGTCCCTATAATATATCCAGTGCTGGGGGTCACGCATGCTCAGGGTCTGAGTCAGATCACGTAGATCCTCTTGTACATGGGCTGCAGGATAATTCCCTGTATCTTCTAGGCCAGGGCTCCCCAACTCCAGTCTTCAAGAGCCACCAACAGGTCATGTTTTCAGGATCTCCCACAGAATGCACTGACAATAATGACTTCACCTGTGCAATACTAAGGAAAGCCAGAAAACATGACCTGTTGGTGTGCCTTGAGGACTGAAGTTGAGGATCTTTGTTCTAGGCCATCAAGAAGCAGTACATTGAAAGAGGCTTCTTCTGACAGCACAGAACAAATTGGGTGGATGTTTTAAAATAGAATAAAAAAAAAAAACTAGCAGAGGCACCATAACAAATAGGTAATAGCAATAAACGGGTGCATTTTTTTAAATGGTTCCAGGATGGTAAAGTTTCTTGTTTAGGAGAGCACTGTAAATGTCTACTCGGCAGAGAATAAAATATTCATTGGATTCTAATCAGAATCTGACCAGTATTTTCCACTCTGTTTTCATTTTTTTTCGAGGAGGAACCATCTTTGTCGAGCGTGCATAAGTTAGTCTCCACTCCTCTGTTATAACACCGTCCTATTAAAGCTTTTTAAACATAATTTAGTCGAAACCTAAAAGATACATATACAGTATACTACAAACATTTAAAACATTACAATGTCAATTACTAATGCTTCACATTGTCAATGACTAAGGGTTGTTCACACAGAGTATACACTCCGTGTTTCAAGCACTTTAAAGATCCGTGTTGGTGTCCGCTATGTCGGTCCCCAAGACGGATCTAACAATTAGCAGTGAGATTATCACTACTCGCTGTGCTGAACACGGAGCGGTGTTCACATGAGGGATAGCTGCTGCGTGTTTCAATAGCTCCGCTCCGTCTTGTAAAGAATTGCATGCCAATTCTTTTCAAGACGGAGCGGAGCTGCGGAGCGGCGTTCACTCATAGACAGCAGTGAGAATCTCTCTGCTAATTTTTAGATCCGTCTTGGGGACCGACATAGCAGACCCCAAGATGGATCCTAAAAGCGCTTGTAACACGGAGTGTAAACTCCGTGTGAACAAGCCCTAAGGGTCTGTTTACTGTACACGGCACAGAGCAAATACAGGTCAGATAATCTGATTTGCTCTGTTTAGGGGCGCAGGGGGGCAGGTTTTCTCTGCGGTTTGCAGAGAAAAGCCCTCTCCCTTCACGTTGACAGGTTCATGTTCCGCCCGAAAACCGGATGTTAGAATAAACATGTTTAATGTTTTTCGGACTGCTGCACGGATTTTCCATAGAGGTCCGTGATAAAGTTTGAGAGACGGTTTACAGACAGCTTTCAAAACCGAAAACAGCCTGTAAAACCTGCCGTAGGACAAGCCCTAATAATAATGCTTCACAAGAACACATTTAGGTTCACTTGTTCATTTAACCCCTTCGGGGACAATGTTTCAGGCCTATGGATCAACATAAATTCTTTTTTCAAAAAGCTTCATGACATAAATACACCTTTTTTAATTTCAATATCCTCTAAAATATCCTCTAAAACACATCAACGTAAGGGCGCGTTCTAACGGCACAGGACACATACCAGTCGGCGTGCCGGCCGGTATTTGTCCTGTTTTGCGGCTGTCCCCACGGGGGGGAAGGGGTGGACTGGCTTTTCTCCCCCTTCACATTTCTCCCCCTTCACATTGAGAAGCACATATTCCATCCGGAAACCGGACGGAAGATTGTGCTTACATAATGTTTTGCGGCTGGAAAAACCGCCGGACGGAAAACCCGTGCAGTGGGGACTGCTGCACGGGTTTTCCATAGAGCACCATTGTGCTAATTTTTGGCCGTTTTTTTAGGCGGTCTGAAAAACCGGCCAAAAACCCTTGCCGTGGGGACATGCCCTTAGTCACTCACAACATGTCTCGCTACTGAGGTTTCACCAAACTTCTTAGTATTCATAGAACTAGTCTTACTCTAGCCTTTTGCTTTTATACAAACGTGTAGCTGAACGATGTTCTTTCAATCGTATTTTTATACATCTCGACATCTGACCGACGTACCCTTTGCCACACGGGCATTTTAACAAATAACAAGTATAAAACACTCTAATAGGGATTTTGTAACCTCTAGATGGATAGGATATTTCAGAGCCCTTAATCTAATTATAATGCTGACCATTTAAACAGGCGAAAGTGCCAGTATGTTCGGTTGCTAATAACGTTTGTCTAGACTTATCGATATCAGAATATAAAACCCTATTGCCAATAGACCTACCCTTCCTATAGATAAATCTAGGTGCCCAAATTTCTCATCGCCTGACAAAATATGCCAATGCTTTCTAATAGTTTTTTTAAATTAGATCACTGTGAGAGCCATACACACTGGTGAACGATAATCCATCATACGGTTGTTTTTTCTCTGGAGTAAGTAGTTCTCTATATCTGTTTAAAACCTCTAGTCCCATTATTTCCAGTTTTTTTTTTTATTATAACCACGTTTACTAAATTTATCAATGATTTCACGCATATGTTTAAGGTAGATATCATTGCTTGAGCATATTATTTGGGCCCTAATGAACTGAGATTTTTGTATCCCTACAAAAGTCTGGGGGGTATGATATCTATCACTGAAATACATTTTTCTTATCTATCCGTTTTGAGAAAAGTGCTGTTTGCTATTTATTATCAACTTTCCCAACTTCCACATCTAGATAGTGGATGACGTCCTCGTGTATAGTGGCAGAAAATTGAATCATAGGATGATACTGGTTTAGCATAGAAATAAATTGCTGTAATTGACTATTGGAGCCTTTCCATAACACGAAGACATCATCCACATATCTATAGCATGATTGAACATAGCGAAACAATTCATTGTTGAAGACCAATTTCTTTTCAAATGCAGCCATATAAATTCCGGCATAACTTGGTGCTACAGGAGACCCCATAGAGGTCCTCTGTAGCTGTAGGAAAAAATCCTCACCAAACCTAAAATAGTTTTTCTTCAAAATTAAATCCAATAGAGAAAGTATAAATGTAATATGTGCATTAGTTAACTGGGGGTCCAGGCACAACTCTTCTCTAACGGCTTCTACTCCTTCCTCGTAGGGGATATTGGTAAATAAATATCTAATATCCAGAGTACATAACTTTTGTAACTTCAGTACAATCCATGTCTTTTGTTCGGCGGAAAAATTGTCTTGTATCCTGTAAAGCTATATTATCCTGACTTACAGCCTTCTCCAGGTAACTATCCACATATACCGCAATAGGTTCTAATAGCGAATTAATTACCGGAACTATCTTGCATCCACTGTTCACTATCTTATGTACTTTGGGAACAAGATATAAACTAGAAACACAGGAATGTTCATTGCTCAAAGCTTTCTTTTGTTTAATTATATTACCAGCGCTCTCTGCAAATAAATTTTAGGGAAGTGAGCTGGGTGTCTGGTGCCAGTTACTGGAAGTTGCTTCCCTTCAGTGACATCCAACTCAGAGCCGTCAAAGAGCCTCGAAACATTACTGGAGAGTTAAAACCAAGATCCATGCTATTCACTGATAAGGGGCAAACGCCCTGAAACGGCTGTCTACAGATGGGAGTTGCTAGCTTAGTTCAAAATCCCCAGTCGCGTCTCGAGGCTCCTTAATGGGTCTGATGTGACTAAAGGGATGCTACTTTCAATAGATGGCACTAGACACCTAGCTCTTTACTCTTAAGCTTATTCACAGGGTTTGTACGGTTCCCAATAAAAAAACAAGAAAAAAAGTTTACTGAGGCATGATGTAACAGAGAAATGTAATATTTAATAATTCCTTCAATATAAGATCACAAACACAGCTTATCTCTGATATGGCAGAGGACACTATTGGCCCTCCTAGTTACAAGGTCCAAGATATGTTTACAAATTCTGTATTCCCAATTGTCAGGATATGTTTACACATCAGATTTTTTTTTTTCAATCAGAAACATCCAACGTGTAACCCGAGGTAACATAGTATGGTTGAAAAAAAGACACCTGTCCATCAAATTCAACCAAGGGTGTGGAAAATGTGGGTGAAGGGAGGGAGATAAGGAGACAATTATCTTAAGCACAGCCTCCCCTTTTGTGAATGCCCTGAAACCCACAAGGCAAGAACCAATCTGCTCCAGGGGAGACCCTAGCTCTGACCCCAGAGCCACCACTAGACAGGATTCATAATTTTACATAGCTACATACACATTCATATTCTTTAGTTTCAGGTAGTTATCTGAGCCTTTCTTGAAACTCCCAACTGTTCCTGCTGTGACCAGCTCCTCAGGCAGGCTATTCCACAGATTTACAGTTCTTACAGTGAAGAATGCTGTTCTCCTCTGGTGGTGATACCTTGAGGATTTTTACTTAAAGGGGTTGTCTCATCTCACTGTTTCATAGAGTCAGCAGCATTCTTTCATTCATGCATCCTGTCACTTCCTGGTCAAGCTATGGGTAATTAGCATATGAGCTCTGTATATTCAGACTTCTTTTTATTAGTCTAGATTAGATAAACAATCTCCTGCTACCAGGTCCAGAGAAGCTTCAGAGCTAAAGTAGACAGTAGTAATTAGTGACTTTTGTCCGAAAGCTCGGATAACACACAAGCTCTCAGGCTGCTGGCAGTCTTGTGCTGCAACCTGTGTGATTACATCACTCCCTGCTATCAGATAAGACAAACAGTGGGGAGAACAAGCAAACAGGTCAGTAACTAGAGAAACCTGAAAGCCCTCGGAAGGTTATAAAATCATTTGTAGCTTCTCAATAAAATAAATGAACAAAGGAATATATTTGGAAAATGTCTTCATTTAGTGTTCCCTACATGTTGAAAGGTAATCTTTGTGGTGAGACAACCCCCATCAACAGACGTGATATCCGCCTCTGATTTGGACAAAGGTTAACCCCTTTTCAGTAGCGTAACCCATGTCACTCCTGCCCTAGTGGAATCCGAGGAGGATCTGCTTGAAATGAATTTTGGTCAGGATTTTAATGTGGAATCCTCCTTGAATTCCTTGTTTAAAATCCGTCATTTGAACCTACTTTTATGTCACCAAGGTGGTTTCTCTCCTTTTGATAGATGTGGTTGAGCTGACAGCTCTTTTGGAACATCTGTCTGTAACGTGCTATGTGGATGATTCTTTCTCATACCGTCAGCAAGACTGCAAAATAATGCCAGGATCATACACCAATGACTGCAGTCACGACATTTACAAAGTAGATTGTTATTTGGTCTAGTCAATCACTATAGCTATAGTACTTTGTTACTTTTTGGCCAGTCGCCTTGTTGATTGCTGTGAAAATTTGAAAGCAAAGACTGTTAGTAATTGTGTTTCAGTCAATATGTGGCTGTGTTTTGTCACAGATTTCATTTTGTCTCTGACTTCTGATTTGATCTCATGGTTGAGCAACTATGTAGAACCAGTTGAATATACAAGATGGTCTGTTTCAGCGAATGTAGTTTTATTTTTCTATGAATGTACAGATTAGATCCAAGCACATTGATCACAAGAAATTATTTAATGAGCCTTGCGGATAATGCTCATGCTTTCTCCCTTGGGAGGTGTCACATGGTGGATAAGCTTTCTCTCGGGGTCCAGCAACCAGAAATAACACAACAGATGTATTCATTCTGCCTATTTGTCCTACTGGAGATGCAAGGGTAAAAAACCGTGTGCAGTTACAATCTAAATGTGCTACCTTCCAGAAACAATGTCAGGAGCAGAGAGTGGTAATACTTACTGAAGAGGCTGCGCTATGGATATATGTTGCATAGATTCCTCAGCATGAAAATATAGGGAGTTTTGGAGAAACCACTCTCAATGAATAGTCTGTGTGCAAAGTAATATATAGATACAATTGCTGGACTATAGGAGCCACTTCAAGTTTTTTAAAGGGAATCTGCCGCCATTTTTTATTTTTTTTTACTTATAGGGAGTTTTGGAGAAACCACTCTCAATGAAAGTTTTGGGGCCAAATAATATATAATAAAATTGCGGACTATGGGACCACTTCAATTTTTTTAAAAGGGAAATTGCCCCTTTTTTTTTTTTTTACTTATTAAACAAGCCCCTCCCCCATATTCTTTTTCCCCTCTCGTTTTTATTTCCTATTTAGATTTCCTTTTCGGCGTCTAATATGACGTGGGGAAGACATTTTTACTTGCACTGTTTTTAACACATTACAGAATTTTTACAGCAGTTTCCCAACATAGGATTTTTAAGACAGTTTTGTCCCATAGACTTGTAAGGAGATTTTTTCACTTGAAGGGGGGGGAGAGGGGGACTGTGACATCCCCCTTTTGGGGACTGGGGATCCTGTTTATCTGTACACAAGGGGGCCCCTTTCATTTCCCTGCTTTTATGATTTAATAAGCACACTGGGGAAAGCCTTAAACAAGCGGGAAGTGTCAACCCTTTTTTAAAACAAAGTATTTCTTGGTAATTTAATATGGTTCCTTTCTGCACGATTTTGGGTTTTCATGGGGCCCCCACCTCTCACGTTTATTTACCTCACCCTAGCTTCGCAAGACAGGGATGCATTGCGCTTTAAGTACCTGCATTTTACTATCCCTTACGACTATTGTCGAAATTTTTTATCGTTATTTGATTAAAGTATATTGAAAATTTTTAAAGGGTTTTGGGGTCTTTGCCAAATAGGTCAGACTATTAGGCCTAGTGCCCAAAAATGAAACTGCAGGATTTAAAAGGGGGGTTTTATCATTACAAAGATCGGGGTCTAAATTATGGGGACAGTAAAAAAAAACATTTTGTAATTGGGTTCATTACCTCTGTCACTTGTTTTAGCGGATATGAGCTTCCTGTAAATCTGCATTCCGTTTGCTGTTGCCTATGCTGGTCAAAACCCCCTGTCTTTTCTAGACGCACCCCCTGCACTGTGATTGATGGCTGACATTTCATTCAGCCTGTTGGGATACTCCCCTAGACAGGAAAGGGCCCGGCCACGCCCCCCTGCGCTTTTAATTAGTTTGCCTGCACACTCTGTGTTTACTCCCCTCTGAGCTGTTAAAAATTGATAGTGAAACCAAGGTCTGCTGTCTCTCTCATATTATATAATATATAATATATATATTAAAATATATATTCTCCCAGCTCTATGGTGATGATCTGGCAATGACTGCCTGTTTAAAGGGCTTTTGCCAAAGGTTGTTTCCCCCTCCTCACAGGTCCAGTCCTTAACCCTGCTACTTTGAAAGAGGACGTTCTGTTCCTCAGATCGAATGCAAGCCCCGCCTCCTTATGATATCGTCTGTAGTGTAATAACATAAGGATTCAACAATTTTTCTGCATAAGCTTCTTGTATAGTGCAGTGCTTAGGTGATCACCTTTGCAAGAGAGAGGATGGGAGTTCAAGCCCCATCAGTAGTTTTCTTTTCTTTTTCTTTTTTTTTTTTTTTTCTTTTATAATTGTACACATATGTAAAGATATGAAAATGTTTTAGACATCTATAATTTTATTTATAACACACAAAAAGCTCCCCTATATAGTGTCCCATTGTCACAGTAGTCACCACCAAGAACTTCCAACATATGTGATACAATGCATATACTCTGTGGGTGAGACATGATATAGGGGAGCTATGAAATTTTTAAATATATATCATTATAGAGATTGACATATATATTTTAGGTCTCTATACATTTTGTGTAGAATTTAGGGGGGAAAAAAATACTCTGTGAGGGACTAGAACTCCAACCCCTTCGTTGTAAAGCTAAAACTCTCCCGCTGCACCAACACCCCAAGTTAGTAATTGTCTGAGCAGGTCTTTTCTAAAAGCTGAGTGCTTCTTCCTCCCCTTGTTTTCACTCTCATGTTACTGACAGCAAGCAGAGATCTTTACTTGAAGCTGACATTTGTCCCCTTTTAGTTGAGTAAAGGTCTCTGCCTGTTGTCAGTACAATTTGGGTGAAGACCACTAGACGTTAAAGCTGCTGGCTTTTCAATGTCATTTGTGTTAAACTAGACATATGACAGGTGCTTGCTGGAGTTTGGAGCCTCAAGGCTGCAAAAATAAGCATGCAGGAGGCTACAGAGCTTTATATCCAGACAACCTTCTGCATCCCCTGCTTCATACAAAATGATGTCACAGTTCTTCATTGAGGGGAGACACCGCCTCGTGGGAGGGGAGACACGCCTGCTGAGAGGAAAAACCACCCCCCTGGATTTCAAACTCAATCTGAGAAAATTAGCAGAACAGCACGAACAGCTCAAACGATAACATCCCTTTAAGAATTATTAAAAAAATATTGAAAGGGATCTGGAAAATTAAAAAAACATAACCAAAAATTCCTACAAAATGTCTTTAACATAAAAATATGAGTTAAACAATAAGTCATTTTTTGATGACACATTCCCTTTAAACTATACCTCATATTGATTACATCAGATTTGGACTTGGCAACCGAAGTACCAGACAATCATCTGTTGGGTATAATCTCTGACACAATAATGTAGCCCTAATATTTCAAGGCCCAAAGGTCCAGCAGAAGACAACCTCGTTTGGGAATGACTTTTGAACCAATCACCAGATATTCTATTAGGGCACGTTCACACGATGTACTGCGGCGCATACAGTACGCGCCGCAGTACATCGTGTGTATCGGGAGCTCGTGCTAATACGCGCACACTCCCGCGACGGCAGCCCGCCGGCCCCATTGACATTCGTTATTCGCGGAGCATATTCACCGCATATAATTGACATGTCGCTTATCTTCCCGTGCGTACAATACTATCGTATTGTACACGCAGGGGGACAAGGCGTAATCCATAGTTCTCAGAGAACTATGGATTACTGTAATTTTGGCGCGCATCTCGCCCGTATTAGAGCGCAAATACGCAACGAAATGCGCGCCAAAATTATCCCGTGTGAACATACCCTTAAACTCTGCATGTCCAATGAATACGTGAATACGTGAAAGTAATTTAAAGTGGACACGAATATCCGGAAAAACAGAGGTTGGGTTCTCGGAATAATGTAATCTGGTGGACCAAAAGAACTTCATTCCGGCCCTGTATACCAGTCACCATTCCCACTGATGTTTTACACAGCCCTCCTGAACCCAGCTATAGCAGTTTATAGATGTTCACACGGTTTATTTGGACGCTGATTTTTCAGCTCCCAAAACAGCATCAAAACTTTGCTTAAAACTCCCTTCTTCAAAAGAGATTGATGCAATTTTGAACGAGGTTTTCAACACTGTTTTTCCCCCATACAAATTAATAGCCAGGTCAAAAACCGCCCAAAAACTCGCCGGGGTCGCGCTGAAACGTTTCGGTGCTTTCACACGGAGTGTTTTTTGGTGCATTTTTTGATGCTTTTTTGTGCAGAAATGTACAGCATTATCTGCTGTGCTTTTCTGCACAAAAAACACACCAAAAATGCTCCCTCAAGAATTGATATGACACTTTTTCAGCACTTAAAACGGCTTCCAAAGAAGCGCCTAAAACGTGCTTTAAAAACTCATCGTGTGTGAACAACATCGTTT
The DNA here is from genome assembly GCA_025379985.1 of Phyllomedusa bahiana. NCBI lineage: Eukaryota > Metazoa > Chordata > Amphibia > Anura > Hylidae > Phyllomedusa > Phyllomedusa bahiana. The sequence continues at coordinate 45,296 of JAODAL010013358.1, read as the reverse complement.
AACAAATGAATCAATTAAAATTAACTAGGGGCGTTTTGGAGGTGTTTGAACATACCCTAAAGCACTTGCAACCCCAACCCTACCTTACTTCCCCTCCAACACTCCCCCCCGGGGTTTGTTTACATGCTATTTGGGGCACTAATTCTGGCGTAAATTCAGTGAGTAATCCACCACCAAATCAGCATCCAATCTGACTGAAATCCTCATCTATTTTTTTTTCCAATTTAAAATCCATGTGTTTGTTCCAATGACCCTTATTTCTATTCAGGCCGGAATTTTTTTTACCACTGCAAATCTTCAGTGAGGACAAAGAACTGACTCAAATTTCCCAAGAACTTTTTGATTGAAAAGCCCATAGGAAAACAATGGGGATACAAAAAAAAGGGATCCAACCCATCACCCAGTGTCTGAGGACTGGAAAGCAGATCCTGCCAAAATCTAACCCCCAAAACCCATTTTCTGACAAGGGTTTTATAGGGTTTTTAAGGCGTTTTTTTACGTCAAAAAAATTCATGCTTAAAAACTGCCTCTGAAATCCCTATCAAATTAGACGAGGACTCAATGCTGATTTGGCGCTGACATTTCCCAAACCCAAATTTGCAGTGGAAACACCCTTTTTTGAAAGGATCCTAAATAAGGTTGGACTGGGATGTCTGGGGCCCATTCTACAGCTACTACACATGCCCCTTGCTTTCTGTCTCCATCCAGGGTCTCTCCCTAAAAGAGCCCCCTGGCCTTACAAGCCCAGGGGCCTCCAGGGGTTTTCTCCGCTCCCTTGTGGGCCAGACTGAGCCTGCTCCTTGAAATGCACTTTTAATCCATGATGTTTCACCAACAATCTGCACTAGCCTGTCCTTTCTGCAGCTCTCCCTTCTGGGTCCCAAAAACAACACTAACTGACCCACTAAGCAGTATCCCCACAGGATCCTTGTCACACAAACCGCCTCCACAGTTCCACTGAACGAGTCTCTCTGGCCTCCAGCTTACCAGCATACTACTAATGGACCAGACCAGGCCTACCATATATTTGGGCCAACTGCGGGTACTCCAGGCAGCACATGCAGACCAACCGCACGCCTCTTTGGGTAGTTCACTATACAACAAACTATATACTGAATATCACCGGGATTATTGGAAAAGGGGCGAGAACCAACACCCCTATTTGGGTGTAACAAATCCTCAATTTCTTCTGACTCAATGATTTTTAAGGCTATGTTCACACGGGTTATTGCGGGCTACAGTACGCCGCAATACGCCGGGTTTGGGGTCACGCTGATCGCGCGTACTCCCCAAAATGGGGGGGGGGGGGTCCAGCCCACCGGCCCCATAGACGTCCCTTATTCGCGCGGGGGCTAAATACGATCAATTGTACGCCCGAGGGAAAGGGGGTGAAACCATATTCTCTATGGAACTATGATTCCGTAAATTTTGGGGTGCATTTTGCTCGAATTTGGCGCAAATAAATGAGAAATTTGCCCGAAATTTACCCGTGTGAAAAACCCAAAAAGCAAAAGGGGGTTTTGCTAAGCCATATTGCTCATCGCCACAGCTGTTCGGGGGGTTTTTCCTCCCGGCGAATTGATAGCAATCTAGTGGAGGGCAAAAAGGGAATCCAAAACTCCACACACCTATAGGGCCTCCCCAAGGACAGCTCTTCTCCTTTATATACATACCCTGTTTCCCCAAAAATAAGACACGTCTTATATTTTTTTTTGCTCCTAAAGATGACCAGTCTTTTTTCAGGGATGTCATATTTTTTCCCTGAATAAATTAAGCAGCTATACGTGGGGTGTGGTTTTTTAAGTTTGTGGTATGTTAATATATATATAAGTTTAGAGTCCCAAACCCCAAAGGAAAAATCATAGTTGCCAACTTTTGAAAAGAAAAGAAGATCTCTGGGCGGGGCCCCGTAGCGCGCCGCGGCAAAAATTTTTCTGGACAGCCCATCTTTTCGTATCCCCCCCCTTCAAAAAGCCACACCCCCTCCACCTAACTGCATAACGGCTTTTGGGAAGAAAGCCGGAATGCCCTTAACCAGGTAGTTTGCCCCCCATAACCATAGTGCCCCTTTCAGGCCGGGAGGCCCCCTTTACCAAGTAGATGCCCCCCGTGCCCGGTGGGGCCAAATTTTTACCAGAGATCCCCCCCCTTTTTACCAGGAGGTGCCCCCATTGTTAGCCAGGGGGTGCCCCCATTGTTAGCCAGGGATGCCCCCCTTGTTAGCCAGGTAGTGCCCCCATTTTTTGCCAGGGGGTTTCCCCCATTGTTTGCCCGGGAGTGCCCCCATTGTTTCCAGTAGTGCCCCCCTTTTTTCCAGGGAGTGCCCCCTCTGTTTCCAGGGAAAGTCCCATCTGTTAGCCAGGAGGCCCCCATCTGTTTGCCCGGTAGTGCCCCCATCTTTTAGCCAGGTATGCCCCCATCTGTTTGCCAGGTAGTGCCCCCTCTTTTTTGCAGTTTTTGCCCCCCTCGTTAGCCAGGGAATTCCCCTCTTTAGCCAGGGAATGCCCCTCTGTTCCAGGAGTGCCCCACTGTTGCCAGGTAGAGGCCCCCTCTTTAGCCAGGTAGTGCCCCCCTCTGTTAGCCAGGAGTGCCCCCCTCTGTTAGCCAGGGGAGTTCCCCCACTGTTTTCCAGGTTTTCCCCCATCGTTAGCCAGGTAGTTCCCCCCATCTGTTAGCCGGTAGTTCCCCCATCTGTTAGCCAGGTATTTCCCCCCACTTTTAGCCGGGTATTCCCCCCCACTGTTCCCAGGTATTCCCCCATCTGTTACCAGGTGTGCCCCCATCTTTTTGCCATAGTGACCCCTTTTTCCAGGTAGTGCCCCCTTTTTTGCCAGTGATCCCCCCATTGTTGCCGGTATGCCCCCATTGTTGCCAGGTATTGCCCTCTGTTAGCCAGGTAGACCCCCCTAAAGTTTATAAAAATAAAATAAAAAAATCCACTTACCTTACCAGGCTCCTCAGCCGGCCCGCTCCTCCCCGATCTCCTCAGCGCCGGGGGAAGGGGAAGCACCGCGCGTCACTCCCCCTGAAAGCCCGCGCGTCATTTCCCTCCCGCGCCGCTGAATGTATGTGCGGCGCACCCCCGGGCGCCTACAAAACAGGGAGAGGGGGGGAGGAGGGACGATCCCTCCTGCCCCCTCCCCGCCAGTGAGACCGCGGGGGGTGAGGGGCCCTGCGGCCGCTTCCCCCCCGCCTGTAGGAGCGGCCGGCGCCAAGAGACCACCAGCGCTACCTTGCCCGCGTAATTTAAAGGGCCCCCCCCCCGCAGGGGGCGGAGGAATGCCAACTCCCCCGGGGGGGCGGAGGGGACCCCAAATAGCGGGACCCCCCCCAAAAAAGGGGGATTGGCATGTAAGGGGTATTGTATTTAAAGGGCAATTTTTGGCACTGCGTGACTTTTCTCAAAGAAGGGAAATGTGACATGCTGGGCTTGTAGAATCTAGCAGCCCCATCGCATCCTTGAATGTTGTGTAAGTATCACTGCTCTGTTCTACCCCCATCCCTCACTTTCTTTACACTTTCTGTCCTTATGTTGGGACCTGTGGTGACTCACAGTAACATGACCTCCCTGCCCGGCCTTCAACCCTCTAATGATTTCCTATTCTTATTTTTGGGGGGGGCCTTAATTTGGGAATTCCAAAAATCTTTGCTATGTCTTTCGGGGGTGTCTTATTTTCGGGGAAACGCGGTATAGAACAAATGTGTGACAATAACCATAAGATACCAATAGACATTTTGTCTAAGTGATGCAACTATATTCTTTTACAGAGGGGAAGCTATGTGGTTTCCTCTTGGTAAATATGGGGCACACTGCTCTGGGATAACATGCTGTAATATAGTAAAATTTACAATGGGACATGCTTTTTGTGATTGTCTTCTGACATTTGCATTGCACAACTTCCTGCTCAGCTCCAGTCTAATATAAGTATATTATTGGACTTGCGCCATGAAGCCATAGGAAAGCTCTAATAAGGAATGTGAGATCAGATTCCCTAAAGCAGTAATCTCCCATGTGTGGCTTTCCAGCTGTTTCAGACCTATAGCACCTAGCATATCCGGACAGGCTTTTGTCGTCAGGGCATGGTGGCAGATGAATTTTTGCAACAGATGGAGGGACACAGATCCCCCTAAGGCTTCCCTGTTCATCTATTAGTAGACAGACTCTATTCTTTCACTGTGTACCAGTTGGGAATGAGAAATTGTCCTGCATATATACTGATGAGTCATATTATTATGACCACAGCTAATCTGCAGTTAGGATATTTTCACATGCCGTTTATTTAACCCCTTAAGCTGAACGCCTGAAAAGTAGTTAATGACCAGAACACTTTTTTCGTTTTTGCCTCCATGCGTTTCAACAGTTGTAACTTTTTTATTTTTTCAATGACGCAGTTGTATGAGGCCTTGTTTTATTCGAGACGAGTTGTACTTTATGGAGAAAAAGTTCACTTATAAGTAACTGCAGAATTTTGTTTAAATTTTTTAACTTTTTTGTTTTTTTAAAAATATTTTTACACCATTCACATTTCACACTTAATAATGTGTTAAATTAAAGGGGTGTTATTGTTTGGGCTGTTCAGCTAATTTTCTCAGATTGAATTTGAAATCCAGGGGCGTGTCTCTCTTCCCAGGAGGCGTGTTTCCCCTCACTGAAGAACTGTGACATCATCATTTTGTATGAAGCAGGGGATGCAGAAGGTTGTCTGGATAGAACAGCTCTATAGCCTCCTGCATGCTTCTTATTTCTGCAGCCTTGAGGCTCCAAATACTATGTCTTAGTTTACACACAATTGACTCTGAAAGCCAACAGCTTTAACTTCTAGTGGTGTTCACCCAAATTGTACTGACAACAGGCAGAGACCTTTACTCAACTACAAGGACAAATTTCAGCTTCAAGTAAAGATCTCTGCTTCCTGTCAGTGACATGTGAGTGAAAACAATGGGGATAGAAGCAATCAGCTTTGAGAGAAGGCCCTGCTCAGCTTGTAACTAACAAGGCTGTTGGTGCAGCGTTAGAGCAGTGAGCAGTGATAGAGTATTGCTTTTACAATGACGGGGTTTGGATTTCTAGCCCCCCTTTCAGAGTATATTCCCCCCCCCCCCCCTAAATTCTACACATATGTAAGAAAACCTAAAAATATATATTTCAATCCTATAATGATATATAACACATACATAGTTCCCCTATATCATTTCTCATCCCCCAGAATATATGCATTGTATCACATATGTTGGAAGTGCTTGGTGTGACTACTGTGACAATGGGACACTATATAGGAGCTTTGTGTGTGTATATGAATAAAATTATCTTGCAGAGTGGATCACCTAAGCACTACACAAGCAGCTTATACAGACAAAGTGTTGAATCCTTATGTTATACACTACAGATGATGATGTCATAAGGAGGCGGGGCTTGCATTAGATCTGAGGAACAGAATGCCCTCTTTTCCAATTAAGGAGGGACCTGTGAGGAGGTGAAACAACCTTTTGGCAAAAGCCCTTTAAACAGCCAGTCATTGCCCAGATCATCCCCAAACTGGAGGTGAGCATGCAGCCACAACCTTTTTTTCACTATAAATTTTTAAAACAGCCAGGGGGGAGTAAACACAGAGTTTGCAGCAGGGGGGCGTGGAGGGGGCTTTTTCCTGTCAGGGGCGTATCCCAACAGGCAAAAAGAAATGAAGCCAGCCAATCACAGTGCAGGGGGGGTTTTTTAAAACGCCGGGGGCGTTCCAACCAGAAAACAGAGCAACACAGAAACAGAATACAGATTACAGAGAACTGATATCTGCTAAACCAAGGACAGAGGTAATGAAACCCCATTACAAAGGCTTATTTTTACTGTCCCCATAATCTGAGACATGGCTTTTTTAACATAAAACCCCCTTTTAACTACAGTTATTATGGCGTGTGGGGTACCTAAAGTGTAGGGGTTTTTTTTGTGAATGTATCCAATTTTTTATTAAATATTTTTTTATTTTTTTCCTTTTTTTTTTTTTAAATCCCATGAAGGGAGAACTGGTACTTTTTTTAAAAAATTTTTTTACACTTAGAAATTAGCATATTAAATTTTTTGCTAATACATTAAAATCTGTGTCAGTCTGACACAGCAGTGGATCAACAGCTCACAGCCCTGCCCAAAACCGGGTTTTTTTTTACACAGACACCCTGGAGCACTCTAGGCCCTCAGGGCTGACTGTGCACCCGAAAAGAGCAAAAAAAACCTTTTTGGGACTGCGCTGGGGTGATGAACTGTGGCAGTAAAAGGGTTTTTTAAAGAAAACGGGGTTTTGCGTAGGCCCCCCACCCCGCGCTTGCGGGGAGCTGGGGCTGGGAATAGGGCTCTGTTTTAACCCCCCGTTTCCAGTTCGGAAAAACCTGATATCTACGGCACCCCCAAAAGTTTTTTGCTGCAGACGAACCCGGGGCAACCACCCCGACGTAAAAAGACTGTGCGCTTCTTTAAAGGGATTTCATATTTTTGGGTACATTTTACATACGAAAAAAAAATTTACATGCCCCATTTTTTATCCTTTTTGCCAAAAAATAAAACAATAGGGAAAAACGTTTTTTGCATTTCCAAAATACAACCAAAAAATGTGTTGGATGTGTCTAATGTAACAGATTTTACATATTGCAAAAACATATCCAAGACGCCGTGTGAACATACCCTTACTGCCGTGTGCAGCAGGCAGGGCTTCGGAGTCGTGGAGTCAGAGTCGGTGCCTGTTTTGCAGGACCCAGAGTCTCAAAAAAGGGACTGACCCGACTCCCAAAATAAATAATAAGTTGGCCCAAATTTTTTTCATCAGGCAAAGAGCAAGGGGGAAATTTTGTCCGTCCAGTGCTGCTGTTTCCCCATATCTTCACCCTAAAAAATTTAAAGGAGTGAAATTGTTTGAAAAGGAGCAGGAAAAGCGCTGCCCCAGGGGAAAAGATTCTGCTCCCATGGCAAACAGTTTTCAGAAAAAAATTTTCCCCGGGTTTTCCCAAAAAAGGGAAAAAGGGTTCAACCATTCATCAAAATGACTGTGGCTGGGGAAAATTTTCCTTTATACCCTGAAATTGTTAGAGATTTTGCCCCGTGGTCCCCCCGCTTTGCCCCCACCCTTTTAGTGTAGAGGGGGCCGTTCCCCAAAGCCTAAAAATTAATGAGATCAGATTGGGGGTCTGTATGCAGGATCTGAGGGAGGCAATTTTAAATTTCTCGGGAACAAATTCAAAAGACTCCAAAAATGTTCCTCCCAGTTTTTTGGGCATATTTAAAATTTTTTGTGTTCTAAAGCCCTACCCAAATAAATATATTTTACACTGACAAGCAAAAGGGAAACTTTGTTTTTAAATTTTGTGATTTTCCAGGCTCCAAAATCCACCCTCCATACAGTTTTGGGTACTTAAAGGCTACTGTTTTTTTATATACAGCCCACCCTTACCCTTTTTAAGCATAAATTTGACTTGCAAGTTTTTTAGCATTTTTTTAGATCTGAAGATTTTTTCCTTTAAAACTGAAATGTTACTGTTTTTGCTCCAAAAAACGTTTTAAATTTTTTTTAATTATTTTTTTAAATATTTGGGAAATCCATTTTTTGGGTTTTTCAATACTGCCTGAATCCTTCGGGGGCCGGGGAATCAGATTAAAGCAGGCCCTTGACTAAAATCTGATACCGGGCCCTCTTCTACACTTTCCCCAATGTTGGTGCAAACTCCCTTGCATATAAATCCCGGGGCTTTTTCTTCAACTCTCCCCCACAATTTTTAAAAAGATCAAAACATTGTTACCCTTTCGCTTGCAGGGGTCTTTTTTAACCTAAATAGCTTGATTATTTATCAAAAGGGGTGATAAACAACCTGATAATTTTAACTGTAGAAAAAGGGTACACTTAAACATTTTCCCCTTGTATGAGGAGTGGGAGTGGGGAGGTTTGGGAAACTGAGGAGTCTGAGTCGGGGCTTTGCTTCCGACTCCAAAAGCCCGGGCAGAAAAGTAAACATTTGGGAGGGTTAGTAATAAAACCCCCAATAAGGTCCTGCTAGATGGTAACAAGTATGTGGAGCCATGCTGACAGCAGTACTTTCCCCACAACGGGCTGGAAGGTAATGGGGAAAGTTTGAAATAAAATTTGAACATAAAAGACCCACGGTAAATTAAATTTGGGGTTTAAAAGCCTTTGGGGGAAAAAGGGGGGCCCAAAAGGTAGAACTTGGGAGTGGGGGCATGTTTTTCCCCAATAAAATTTCAGACTTTTGGGCTATTTTTCACACGGTTTTAAAATTGGACGTTTTTTCAGTCCGAAATTTACGCGCCGTGGTCCCAAAATTTTACGGCGGGAATCCCCGTCCCCATTACGGTAATCCCCCCATTTTCTCAGAAAACTATGGTTTAAATTTGCCCTCCTCTCCCTGCTCAAGAACCCAACCGGGGGGGGAAAAAAAGTGACATGTGAATTCCCGCGGCTTATACCGCCGCTGGAAATTTAATTTCCCTAGGGCCGGGAGGTGCCGGCCCCCCCCCTCCTCCCCCCCTCCACACGGGCCTTAAATTTGGGGTCGAAATTTTTCCCCCCCCCCGGAAATTTTAAACCGTGTGAACCTAGCCTTATAGTCATGAGGCGTGTCACATTCCCTTGTAGGAACATGCCAACCACCCCAGGAAGACAATTAGCATGTAGGGGTTTGTGATTCTGCAAGGATAAATTCATACCCAAATCATTGGACTTCCACATAGTTGAGTGGCCCGAGAAAAGGCCTTTGGAAAAATTCCCAGACCTTTAACCCTCCCACCCCCAAATTTTGGTTTTTCCAGCAAGGGTTGCGGGGTGTTTTTCTTCTTTTAAAATTTTCTCAACTGACATGCCAACATCCATCGGGTCAATGAAGCAGCACAAATAACTCATCGCAAGGTCCAATTCCGATACTGCTATTAACCCCTTAAAGGGGATTTGCCGGAAAAAAATTCTTACCCCCCTCCCTTTTTAGTACAGGCAAAAATGGGCAACAAATCACAAATGAGTCATGAAGCTGCAGGGGAAGGGAGGGGGGGAGTGAGGAGTGAGGGAAACCAAGGGGGCGTCTCAAAACTTAAAAGGGGTTTTTCTCAAATTTCGAGCTTTTTAGCCTTTTTAGTGTCCCTGGTAATTTTAACTGAGGGCGTGCTAGCTTGTCCCCGTCCCGTTTTTTCTTTCCCCCCTTTTCCCCCCCCCCCCTCAGCCACAGGAGACGAACTTTTTTATACAGGGGGGGAGGGGGGGGTTTCCCCTCAGAGTTTACCCCGTGTGTGCCTGGGCCAGGTTGGGTTTCAGGAAAGGGGTGAAACCTAAAAATGTAAAAGAGGAATATGAAGCTGTGGGGCTAATAGAGCAAGGGGATGCATGGTTCCCATAACCCCTGCTTAGCTTTCAATCTCCACATCTTTCCCGCAAAAACAAGGGGAGTGTTTTCTATACTCAGAATGTCTCACTAATACAGAGAAAAATAAAGTATTCACTTTTCCCCCGACTGTATAGTATTAGTTTAGTCACAGTTCCAAAAACATAAAAAAAGATTTAAGTAACAGACAGGGGCACTGCCGTCACCTAATCGTGTAAGAGAGGGGGAAGCAGGGACCCCACAGGGTTTAAACCAGGCAGCTCGGGCACAGAAAGCCAGAGTCCTCCCTCCCCCCCCCCTCCTTCCCCCCCAAATCAGAAGCATTCTGGGGCGGGAAGGGGCCCTCTGCTCGACCTGTCCAAAGGGATGATCATTCAAACCTGACAGCCAGTAAAAATAAGGGACAAAATTTTGGGTACTATAGAGAATTTTAGAACTTTTGTATAAAAACTAAAAGGGCTAGCCCAAAATTTAGTAAAGGGCATTTTTAAAGGGAAAATATATTGCAAAGCTGGGTTGTTTTTAAAGATCTTTTTAAATTTAAAACCCCCAAACATTTTAACGAGACCCCCCCTTTAAATTAAATAATAAACAGTACAGCATGGGTTCTAAAAAAACAGCAAAACCGCCTCAGACTGCACGGGCAGGAAACCCTTTTCTACTAAGAAGCTAAAGTAAAGTAAAAAAAATCCGAGCGAAAGAGAGAGACGGGACACAGCGGAAAAGGGGACAAAGCGGGATAAGGGATCTTGTGACATGAACACTGAAATAAAAAAAAATATAACTTGTGGGAAATTTTTATATACAAAAAGAACACCTTTTTTTACACAGCACTTGAAAGCTTTTTCATGTTCCCTGCATCAGATAAAGCAAAGGGATCTAATCACTCACAACTAGTTTATTTTTGATACAAAAGGGAAAAAATATTGCTAACCCGGGTTTCCTTTTAAAAAAATTCTGCCGCCAGTCTCATCAGGGTAAGAAGCTCTCTCTGCGTCCCAACCGTGCAAACTCTTGGCAGGGGCCGTATCTAATAACCCCTTGAAGTAACCAAAGGGGATGTAAAAAAGGCTTTTAAAACTCTCTCAGGCTGTAAAAATTTTGGGAATAACAATATTTAGAAAAGGGGATTAAAAACCCATTTTTTGGGGGATCCCAAAGGGCCAAAATTAAAATCGGGCAAAAACCCCCTTTTTCCCGAACGCCTGAAAAGTATTAATGACCAGAACATTTTTTTTTTTGCCTCCTTGTGTTTTTAAAAAGTTTTAACTTTTTCCCTTTTTAATGACGATTGCATGAGGCCTCATTTAAAACGAGACAAGTTTACTTTATTAGGGAAATAGTTTAAGTTCCCTTATAAATAAAATTGGGGAGAATTTTTTTTTTTTTTTTTTTTTATTTTTTTTACACCAAATTTAAATTTCCATCATAATAATTTTTTTTAGATTAATTCTACAGGTTATTAAAGGGCGTTTTTGGGTACCTAAAATGTTTTAGGGTTTTTTTTTTTTTTAGTGTGTAATATATGCACCAATTTTTTATTAAATATTTTTTTTTTTATATTTTTTTTTTTACACTTTTTCTTTTTATTTTTTTTTTTTTACTTTTAAATCCCATGAAGGGGGGACTGTTTTTTTTTATTTTTTTTTTTTTTTTTACACTTAAATAATGTATTTCAAATTCCCTATATTAAATCTGGGCAAACTGAAAACACATCTGCCATGATCACTGGCTTATTACAAAAACAGCCTAGGCCACTCTAGGGCCCCAGGGGTGACTCGCACCGTTCCCCAGGCTAAAGGTTGGGTCACCGGGTTTTTCCCATCTCCTGAAAGAGGGGGAAACCCTTTGATTGCCGGGTTGGGGGGTAAAAGCACTGCCGCAATCAAAGGGTTTAAAACATCGGAGCGGGGGGTTTTTCCCCGCTCCCCGGGGCTCACAGGGATGCCCCTGAGATCAGGGCTTTGTATTTCAAACCCCGATCCAAAGCGCTGCTGCGGCACCCGGAGCCGCAATCTCCGATGTCTGCAAAAGACGTCGCTGAAGACGAACGACCCGCACCAGCCGACGTCTAAAATCGACGGGTGGTCGTTAAGGAGTTAAAAAAAAATATTGAAGCTTTTTCTGCCGATGCAACTTTGAAACAGATGGATGATTACTCCACCTGTGATAATGGAGCTCCATAAGCAGTAGGGTTTGTTGAACTGTTGTTTTAGACGCGCATCTTGTAGCCTCTTGGATCATTTTGGCAGTGAGCTGCTTCATTGTGATATTTTATCCTGCTCACACGATTTTCTGTCTTTTTGGCCTGTGGCATGTTTTTTGAAACAATGGATGCTGTAGGTATGGCTTTTTAGGCAGTGAAGGAAAAAGCACCTATGTATACACATTATTTTGCAAAAAGCCACAAAATCTGCATGAAAAAATGTATGATGCAATGAAAAAAAATGAATGCCCTTTTTCAGTCCCCATGATAAGTGTGTGTGTGAGGAAAAGCCTAAAAGCAGCAATCTATATTTAACGGAAGAATACAACAAGCAGTTTATAACACATGGGTTATGTTTCTAGTTTTTACAGATTGTTCCCAAAAGTATGTTGGAAAATGATATCCCTGCTCTCCCAAGGAGGATGGAGACTGCACAGCAATTTTATAGGATGTAGTCTCCTCACATGTGTGGTTAATAAAGTTAAAACATCTCTGACAGTTCCTGGCGCCCAGCTGTGGGCTACTTTTCTGCCTCGCTGCCTATGTCAGACTGAGAATGATATAGGGATGGACAGACGGGTTAATGTGTTCTGGATTCCAAAATTCTCGCAGCCTGCTCACATTAAAGAGTTTGTAGCAACAATAGTTTATTTTATTTTTTTTTATTAAAACCGGACACCTGTGCATATTCTTATCTTCTTAGCTGTTATTTTCCGATTGTAGATTGATCTATTCTGTTTTCTGTTTTTACAGTATTTAGAGATTTGCTTTGTTACAGCTACATGGGCATAGGAGCCTGTGAACAGGCGATGACTCATTGACTTCTATGAGAGTGTTTTCTTGGCATGCTCTGTTGACCTGGGAAGAAGTCACTGTGTGGAGAGGGGAAGCTGTGACCATAACTGATTGCGAATGGTGGACATTGTGTTCTCTACACATTGCACTCCCCTTTCATTGTAATCATGCCTATGGACAGAATGGTAGCTCAGGGGTTGGCACTTTTGCCTTGCAGTGCTTGGGTTCTAGGTTCAAATCTCACCCAGGACAACCTATGCAAGGAGTTTGTATCTTCTCCATGTGTTTTAAAAAACATACTTTGTAAGCTAATCTGGAGTTTAAATTGTGCGAACACAGTGGACACAGGGACCAATGTGAATAGTGTCAAAACTGTGGAATATAATGGCTCTATATAAATGAATAAAATGATCATAAAGAGACTGCTAAACAGGAAGTGGTAGGTTATTAGGCTTGGTAGCCAAAATATAAATATGCAGGATATTGTTAGTTAAAAAAAATAAGTAGGAATATGAAAAATTAATAAAAATGTAAAATTATTAACAAATATGTTTAACATAAAAACGTAACTTAAACTAATGGTCATTTTCTGATGTTCCCTATAAGTTAAGAATCTCAAGAAAATTCTAGCAAAGGGAAACCTATAAAGGAAAGACTTGTTCTAGGAGTGCTATACTGTGGAGTCGGTCGGTGCCCATTTTGCAGGAGTTGTTATAAAATGGACAGACTCCCAAAATATATAATAAATTGGTCCAGTTAGTTCAATGCAGTGCCAAGAGGAATTGGGTCTCGCCAGTGCTACTGCTCCCATATCTTCAGCCTCATCAGATGAGGAGTTTCATTTTGAAAAGTATTTGGAGCAGGCAAAGCATTACTGCAGGGGAAAAGTTTCCGCTCCCATAGCAAACAGATTGAGCAGATTTCAGCAAAATTTTTCACTTGTTCTCAAAGAAGTAGAAGAGTTCAACTGTTCAACAAAACTGCGATTCCTTTATACCCTGAGTTTATTAGAGATGTCGCCCATGTGGTCACCACTTTGCCACCAACCCAAGTTAGGGCATGTCCCCACGGCAGAGAGTAAATACTGGTCGGATTATCCGACCGGTATGTGCTCTGTTTTTGCGGCCGTGATCTGCCTTAATCTCCAGCTACCTCCTCTCACGCAATCTCCGCTCCTCACAGGACCTTCTTCTCTGCTCTCCCTGTGTCAGCTCCTCACACAACCGTCTCCAAGACTTCTCTCGTGCTTCCCCCACGTTCTGGAACTCACTGCCCCAACACATCAGACTCTCCCCCACCTTCCCCAGGTTCAAAAGCAACCTGAAAACCCCTCTCTTCAGGGTTGCTTATAACCTACAGTAACCCTGCTGCCACTACACACCCCACAAACATGTCTGCCCCTTACCTCCTGTCTCTCTCCTCCTACCTTGTAGATTGTAAGGCTATGTTCACACGGCGTAATTGCGGGGTGTACCTTAAGCACTGCAATTATGCCGGGTATTTGGGAGTCGTGGTGATCGGTGCGTACTCCAGCGACACGGGGGGGGAGGGGGGCACCCCGCCAGCTCCATAGACTGTCATTACTGATACGTCACTTATTTCCCCGCACGTACAATACAATCGTATTGTACGCCCGGTGATAGTGAACATACCCTAAGCTTTTGTGTGCAGGGTCTTCTCTCTTCCTCTGTACCAGTTGTTAGTCATTTATCGTCACCAATGTACTTGTTTGGAGTATGTTATGTATGTGACCCCCCCACCCTCCTACACGCGCACACACACGCACACACGCGCACACACGCGCACACACGCGCACACACGCGCACACACACACACACACCAACACGCCCTGGAATCAATGGTGCTCTAAAATAAATAATAGAGTAATAATCTACGAGTACAGATGTTGTGCACAGAACCACAGCGGAAGAAGACACAGGTAAAGGTTTCAGTGTAACCACACTGAGGATTCTTGACCATATATGATTCTTCACATCCTTGCACAAAGCCCTCCAGGCTGTGTAAAGCATAACAAAGAATTATTCTATTGAAGTGTTGCATCAGATGATCTGCCTTCGACAGTCATCTGACCTGAACCAGCGCACATGGTATGCCACATCTTGGATTTCAGAGTAAGGCTGGGAGAACATAGCCCGAAGTGGATCCGAATGGAAGGTACAGGAAAGCCTTGCATGTCCTCTCTTTACTATACACTACTGTGTTTGTCTTGAAAAACTGCAAGTATTTCCGTAAGAAAAATAGAAACTCCCTAAAAGCTGCTGAAAATGTATCCTGGGCGTCTGCTTTATTTAGGGCAGTTTCACATACCAGCAGATTTACTATGGCACTTGCGCCAAACCAAAAACTTGGCGTGTACCACATTTATTATGCTTTTTAGACACTTTTGTGACTCACTGAATAGAGGGGTGTGGTTTACAAATACAGGGCAAGGCTTATGATGAAACCTCTTAGCAGTTATTGGTTTCACCTAGTAAGTGACAGTGCAAATTTGTTTGTCTACATATTAGACTATATTAGTACGTGTCCATTTTTTTAGGAAAAAGCTGCATTTCTTGCACTTTTTTGTCCTGGAAAACATGCTGTGGGTAGATGTTATCTGAAAGCTTAAGTGACTCCTTATTCACTGTAAAAACTCCAACAAAGAAAAAGACCTGCTTAAAACTCATGGTGCCTCAGCCGTGTGTGTATGTATATATCTATAAATGTCTACAGTGCTACCCCATCAGGGTGCGTTCACACGGCAATGGTACTTGTCCGTTATTTCTTCCGGTTTGTGTACCGTGCACACGGCCGCGCGGAGAAAAGCCCTCCCCCTTCACATTCACTTGCACATATTCCGTCCAAAAACCGGACGGAAGAATGTGCATGTTGAATGTTTTTCGGGCGGCCCGCGGGCGGAAAACCTGTGCAGTGGGGACTGCTGCATGGGTTTTCCATAGGAGCCCATTATGCTCATCTGCAAAACAGACTGAAAAACAGGCTGCAAACCCGTGCCGTGGGACATGCCCTTACTCGTCAATTGGGTATCCATCGTTTTGCAGTTACATCACCGTTGATGTTGCAAAAAACCTTGTCATTTGGGCTTTGCAGATTGTCACTCCACATACATTATCTTAAAGGTGTTGTCTCACTACAAAGGGTTGTCCTACTTATTCCTAGATATCCCCTCTTGTATGGGCTGCAGCAGCTCCTCAGGTCACTATAGCTACAGACCTGTTCAATCTCTCATGATAGGCTGCACACGGGTGCTATAGCTACAGACCTGTCAATCTCTATATAGTGCCACACTGGTTGCTATAGCTACAGACCTGGCTTCTACTGCAGCCTAGTAGAAGCCAGTAAACACGCCCCTGAATTCAAAGTGAAACCAAGAAAACAGGACTGAGGTGAGATGAATCAATGTAGTGAGACAACCCCTTTAAGTGCCGTGCGTATGCTTGTGAATCGTTTAAGGTTTGAGCAGAGCTGCCTACTCTTGTACAAACGTCTGTATAAACGTCCCGAAAGAGCAGAGCAATGCTGGGGCCATCTGATGGTGGAGAAGTTTGAAATCATCACAACTTATTCACTGCAGCTAATGTACTTTTTCTTTAATTGGTACCGTAAAGCCCGCGTGTGGGGAACAAAGTGCGAGAATATTGATATTATACATTCCAAATCGCTTGGAATGAAGAGATGTTTATGCTCATGATCCATTCTGAAAGAGAAGAAATATGGTAATTTTTCTAATTTTGGACAATCAATTTCCTGGTTTGAAATAAGGTTTCAGACAGCAATGTATGCTGAACCATTGATAAATCAGGTAGTTCCAACACCTCAAGTATGATGCATTGTTAGAACAGGGGGGTTGGTGATCCTATAATATCGTAAAGAAATTGGAATTCCTGGGCCCATGAGTCTTGAGTTCAGGAACGTTGCGGGATAAGATAATAAAAGGAGCTAGCTTGCACGGAGCAATTTCGACAGATGTCTCCTCTTCCCACACAATATTTAGCAACTTGAGGAATGGACAAGTAATCAAGTTAAATTATATAGAACTGTGGCAGGCTCAGGATGCATAGTTACATGGTTTTTAAGGCTGCAAAAAGAAAGACATCCATCTAGTTCAGCCTAGTGTCCTACAGTGGTGATCGAGAGAGAGGCAAAAACCTCATGAGGTAGAAGCCAGTTGTCCTCATTGAAGGGAAAAATTCATTCCCGACTCTAATTCAGAATAAATCCCTGGATCAACAACTCTTCTCCACAATCCTAGTCACTATAACTTGTTCTATTATTACACTCTAGAAATGCATTTAGGCACCTTTTGATTTCCTTTAGTGAGTTCACCTCAGTAGTGGATACCGTCCTGGGTGTAAATCTGGTGCGCACAACATTTTTTGGTCCAAGGACCACATTTTCGTGTTGTGCCTCTCCCATGGACGCTAGTAAAACTTAGTGGTATTCCCTGTCTGAGACCTTCATAGCAATTCAATTGTAAATACTCAAAATGACTGAGAGGTCTTCCACTTTAGGGGTTACCAGAGATCAGTAAAGGTGGTCCCCTGCTCAGTGCTCTAGAAAGAGGACATCAGGCGCATGTTTTCATTGTGGTTGTAGAAATGGCTGTTATATAACTAGAGAGAATAACACACACATATAGCCTCCTCTCTGCAGTCTCGATCCTGTCAGACATTTTTATGGTACATCTTATGGATCTGCCATGGTTGTGCCAGAAATAATCCTTTAAGGAAGAAATCCAGCGATAATACAGAAACCGTTCTTACTGGGTTGCTCTTTTAGGTTGCTTAAAATACCATATACAGCCCTATAGTGCTAGCCTTACAGAGCCCACCATATCAGTGCCAACCGTACAGAGCCCACCATAATAGTGCCAGCCATACAGAGCCCACCATAACAGTGCCAGCCATACAGAGATCACCATAATAGTGCCCAACATAACCGTGCCAGCGGACAGTGTACACGATACAGCTGTCAAAAGATGAATATTACTTCCTGAAGTATGAGGGCAGAGACATAGCATGTTTCTGTTCTGATAGCTTGGGGCCACATGTGGCTCCGCATGTTGGACATCCCTGGTATAAATAGATCATGGATACTTGGAGGACACATGAATAGGCACCACCTTTGCATGTTTTTTTTATTATCATTGATCTCCTGTACTCACTAAAAAATTTTTTAATTTGCCCATTTTTTCCCTAATGAAGCAGATAATTTGTCTCTTCCTGCTTCCATCAAATTAACATTTGCCTCGGTCTTGGAGTAGACCATGTTCAATATGGGTTGAAGCGACAATATTTTGAAAGTTGTTGAATGTCCGTGGATAGATACTAAGGAGTTTTCTTACTATGTACGTTTCTGTCAAAAGTCTGCCTATACCATACATGTATAACCGGTGGGGCTATTGTGAGCCAACCAGACATATTCCAGGAAAAGCAGGAATTGGCAAAACATGGCTTTGCCGTCGCACAAGTGCGGTTGTCCCTTCATTTTAGAGAGGAGTTGGTTTTCCTGGTCATCCTAGTTACGTGCCAGAAATGTACTTTTTGTATGAAAAGTAGTTTGGATTCCATAGTGTCACATTATCTAGAGGAATTACAAAGGTCTTTTATAGTAACAAGTGTGACTCGTGTAAAGAGCAACCACAACGGAGTGACAGATGCCTGCTTGGGGCTATTTCAGTGAGAGGCATTGGCTGGCGGCTGTTGTGGTTCTGTTAATTAGCGGTTATCAGAAATTAAGAGGCTTCACCGAGGATTTAAGCAAATCAAGACCCATTAGATTAAATTCATTTTCTGTTGGAGAGGCCATGGAGAGCTGGGACCAGCTGATTTTGGAGATTTATTTTTTTTTTTCCTGCATACAGCCCAATCTAACTTTAAAGGGGATGCATCGTTTCTTCAGTTCGTGTGTTTCATTGTGCTCTCCGCTTCTCAGCTCTACAAATTCAGGGGCGTTTCTTCCCCTCCCAGCTGGGTTTTTCTTAACTGATGACATCATCTCCCTCTTCACTGTCCATGCTCGCTCCAGAGTCTCCCCCCCCCCCCCCCCCTCTGAGTCCACATGTCACTGTGTCCTCTCCCTATACAGTCTTATTTTGTAAGTATGTTTACATACCACAGGCTTGCAGTCAAGACAATCTTCTATGAACTCAGAGCACTGATCTCCTCTCACAGCTGGAGGTTTGTTACAACTGAATCCAGTCTTCTACGAACTCTTCCAGAGCAGCACAGATCTCCCTGCTATGTTTACACGCAGGAGCATTTAGGCA
Organism: Phyllomedusa bahiana; assembly: GCA_025379985.1. Lineage (NCBI taxonomy): Eukaryota > Metazoa > Chordata > Amphibia > Anura > Hylidae > Phyllomedusa > Phyllomedusa bahiana. Next base: position 26,640 of record JAODAL010013358.1, on the reverse strand, counting down.
TCTAGGCATAATTGTGCTGTTTTCTGATTGTAGAAGCAGGTGCAGTGCCTCTGTGTTTCTGCTGGCTGTGCAAAGTGAAATTGTGCCAGTCCCTTACTTTGAGTGAGAGAGGCAGGAATGCTCACTCCCGTGAATACAACCGGGGGCCAGACAGAATGTAAATTAGTAGAGCCGTCAGCCAATGAAATGCAAGGATGAGAAATCCGACCGGCACTGGGCAACTGTGTTTACAGAAACAGAAGATAAGGGATCCTGTGAAAACAAGACAGCTTTGCTAATGACATCCAATTGCAAAGTTGCTTGTTTTCACTGTCCCCTTATTCTGAAGACCATTTAATGAAATGATACAACCCCTTTAACCTCCAAAAATGTGGGTGTTCCTCAATTGTTACATATAATATTTTGTTTTTTATACATTTTAAGAAGAGTTCACATGTTGCATTTCTCAACTGCGTTAAAAACACACTTTTTTTTTTAAGTATAAAAGTATATATTTTGTGATTAACAGATTTGAAACAGGTGAAATTTGGGTCAATTAAAAAATGCCTGTGTTTTATAGCGCCATGTGTTCAGTAAATGCAGCGTGTGAACCAAGCCTTTAACGGGGTTTCTCTACCAATGAATATGCGTTGCACAGGTCACTTGCAGCTAGCCAACCATGCATGAGAATAAGGAGGGCAGCACTTGCTTCTTGGGGTGCTCCCTTATATAGCTCATCACACTCATTTGACTATATTCGAAACTCCCATAGAAGTGAAAGTGGAGGACAGCCGCAAGCGTCGCCCTCCTCATTCTCATCCACTGTCAGCTTGCAGTTAGCTGCAAACGACCTATGCAGCTTATTTTCATTTGTGGGAAAATCCAGTCACATGGAGATTATAGGGAAGGCCCCTGCTATGCATCTCCTATATTAGTACATAGAGTGGTAAGCAATTACTGTTTTGCAGAGATTGATGTGACCATGTGTTCCACTACAATGGACTCTACGTACGACTGGGTTTACACACAGGGGCCCGCGTTTACTATATTGGCTGCAGTAAAAAAGTGTTGTGAAATTCAGGGTACATAGGCCTCTTTATTGTGGGCATAAGTCACTTTTTGTGACCTATTTGGCATAGGGGCATGGCTTCATGGAAATTGTGTGTGGCTTTGCAGGAAAAAGGGCATGGCCATAATGCGACCTGCTGCACCAAAAGCTGAAACCTAAATGTACTAGAATTCTGGTGTAAAAAGTCTGACGAATACTGGTTGGTCTAAAGCATAGTTGCCAACTTTTGAAAATGAAAAAGCAGGAGATACTAGTGGGCAAAAATTTGCATGGACACGCCCATCTTGATGGTATGCCACGCCCATTCAAAAAGCCACACCCATTCCACCTAACTGCATAACGGCTTTGGAAGAAAGCCAGGTAGATGCCCTTATAGCCAGGTAGTAGCCCCCCAAAAACCGGGTAGTGCCCCTTACAGGCAGGTAGTTTGCCCCCTTGTAGCCAAATAGTGCCCTTCTGTACCCAGGTAGATCCCCCCCTTTGTTAGCCGGGTAAAATCCCCCCCATTGTTTCCCCGGGTAGATCCCCCCATTTTTTTTGCCAGTAGTGCCCCCTTTGTTTGCCAGGTAATCCCCCCTTTGTTTGCCGGGGTAGATCCCCCCCTTTGGTTTGCCGGTAGATCCCCCCAAATTGCTTGCCAGGTAGATCCCCCCATTGCTTCCAAAGGTAGATGCCCCCCATTGCTTGCCAGGTAGTCCCCCAAATTGCTTGAAGGTATTTGCCCCCTCGGTTGCCAGGTAGTCCCCCCCCCATTTTTTGCCAGGTAGTCCCCCCCATTGTTAGCCTGGTTGTGCCCTCTTCTTTGCCAGGTAGTGCCCCCCATTGTTAGCCAGGTAGACCCCCCCCTTTAGCCGACAGTCCCCCCCTAAAACTAATAAAAAAAAATTAAAAAAAAAAACCAAAATTACCTGCCCCGGGCTCCTGCGGGAGCGGCCCGCTCCGGGACATCTCCTCAGAGTGTCAAAAGGGGAAGTGAGTGAAAGGCCGCGCCCCATTTCCCCTGTGACGCTGTCCTTATGAAAGGGCGCACGGGCGGCGCCGGAATACAGGGGGGGGAAAGGCCCCAGGGGGAGCGCCCCTTTTCTGCCTCCCCCCTGCTCAGCGGGGTTTCCCGGGGGGGTTGAAGCGGGCCAGCGCCCCGCTTACCCCCCGGGGGGAAAAGGGCCCGGCGGCCCCCAGAGTAGCGCACCAGCCCCTATTTCCGGGCGCCGCGGTAAATTTAAAAGGACCCCCCCCGCCTGCGGGCGGGGGGGAAGGGGGGGCAATTCCCCCGGGGGAGGGGGGGGGGGCCCCCAAATAGGGGGCCCCCCCCGCCAAAAAGGGGGAAGATTTGGCATGTATGGCCCAAAAGATGCCCCGGGATTTAAATCAGCCCAACATGAGGTATTTTTGGGGCAAATTTTTCCCTGTCTAACTATTAGATAGCGATTGTCAATGTAGACTAGTGTGCTTTTTACGGATTTTTTTTAAAGGGAACTCTTTCCCTGGTTGAAAAGGGGAAATAGCAAAACAGATACCTTTAATTAAAAAATGATGTAGCAAACCACAGGACACTCCTAAACCAAATGTATAAAACAAAAAAGCCCCCCCTTTAAAAAAAAAGGGAAAAAAGTTACAGAATAAAGCAGAAATTCAAAAAAATAAAAAAGGGTTTATGACAGATGTGAAATGTCGGGAAAACCTTTCCTAAAAGGTTTAGAATGTATCCCCCAATTAAAATTTTTTTTTTTTTTTTTGAAAACCCAAAATTTTTTTTTAAAATTTTTTTTAACAATAACAAAAACTTATAAAAAACTCCCCCATTAGATGAGTTACAACTTGATACACAAAGAAAAAATTAAAGGCATAAATTTCCCACAGATAAGAAAAGTACTAAGCAATAAAAAGTAAAAAAATAGCATTTTAATGACATCTTTGGTTTCATAATTTTAAGGGAATGAAGCAAAAGAAGTTTTTCCTTTCTTCCCCAAAAAAAAAAAATAAATAAAAAAAGTAAAAAACCCCCCCCCCACAAAAAAAAAAAAATAAAAACCCCAAAACAACCCCAAAACAATGGTACCCATCCCGGCAGTTTAGTTTTAAGAGACAAAATCACATCCCACGTATGTAATCAAGAAAGGGGTTGGAAAAAAAAGGGTTAAAAAACAAATCCTGGGGCGGGATACAATGCTGTGGGGACCGTCACAGGGCCCCCGCCCCCAAAAACCCCAAGGGAGAAAATTTGATAGAGGACAAATTCCCCCCCAAAACTCTGACCCACATTTAAAAAAAGGGAGTATCCAGGGCGGGTGCCCGGGGATATGGCTGAGGGAAAGCTCCCGGGTTAGGGGATACAGACACCCCAAAGCCCCCGGGAAGTGCCTGCTAGGTGAGATGAAAAGATACCAGGAGGTGTAGAAAAAAGGGGCTGGGGTGAGAAAAAGGTTACCTTTGAATCCTGCCATTTTTTAAAAAATTTAGAGCATTGGGTTTCCTTGTCCCCGATTTAAAGTCTATTTTGCATTTCGAAAATGATGTTTGACCACCGGATCACTTCCCCCCAATGGGGGGGACGGTTTTTCCAACCAATTTGGCCCGGAGGCTTCTTTTAGCCGCTAATTAAAAAAATGTGCGAATTGGGTGGTTTTCCCAAAATTTGTGGTAAAATTTTTGGAAAAGGAGCTGTGGGTTTGGGTCTAAAGTTAAATGACACCGAAACTTAAAATTCAAGTTTGTATGAATGTCTCCCAGAACTTAATGGTTTCCACACCCGGGCCCCAAAAACTATGGGGCAAAAACTTTTGCGGGGGGGGCCACACTTAGGCCCGGGCGTCCCAAAAGGTCGGGGAAAAGCTTTTATGGGGGGGGGGGGGGGTAAAAAAAAAAAAACCGTAAATTGCGGAATGGGCCCAAATTTTTAAAGAACGTGGGGATCCTTCCCTTAACTATATTTTTATGGATCTTCACCATCCCTGGGGGAAATTTTATCCCAGATCTCCTGGCCCAAAATTTTCCCTTTTAATTTAGGGGTTTAACCCGGGGTTCAGTGATACACGGGGGGGCTCTCAAAACCCTGTGGAGGCCCTTGTTTTTTAAATGGGCCCCGAGTTTCAATTTCCTCCGGATTTAAAAATTTTTCAACATACAAGCCCAAAAAAAGAACCCCTTTAAGCCCTAAGCGAAAAAAGGGGAACCTGACTTTGGGGGGGGGAATCTAGAGCCCCCCTTATATCTGGGGGGTTTTTGGCGTATACTGTAAAGGAAATTTAACTGTTTGGTTTTTAGTGTTTGCAAAAGTATATTTATTGTTTAAATAATGTTGAGCAAAGGGGATAGGTTTTTTGGGGGGGGCACTTGTAATCCCTTTCATTGTGCCCCAGGTCCGTCCCCTGTTAAATTATAGTTTTGGCAGGGGGGGTTTTTTGGGTTTTGAGAGGGGGGAGTGTGTGGGTGGGAAGAGTTAATATGAGGGGGGTTTTTGGGTTTTGGGGATAGATAAAAACTTTTGGTTTTTTCTTTTTTACTTTTCCCCTTTTTTCACCAAGAAGCAAAAAAGAAGTCCCTCCCACCCCCCCCTTTTTTTAAGGAAAAGCCTTTAAACTTTTGTTTTGTTTTTGATCTTTTACAGTGAGAAGGGTTTTTTGGGATTGTTTTTATTGCTTTACTATATACCTGTTTTCCCGACCCGTTATTATATACTGAAAGAGTTTCTTTTTGTTGGGATTAAATTTTTAACCCAAGGGAAGGGCCCAAACCTTTTGCCAGGTTTCCCCAGGGGTTTTTCCCCCACAGGGGGTTTTTTCCCCTCCTGAAATGTGTAGGATGACCCCCAGTGGTCTGGGATTTCCCACTTGGTCAAAAAAAAAAAAAAAAAAAAGAAAATAAAAATTTTGGGGTCGTGGTAAATTATAACCTGTCACGCTTTTTTTGTTGGGGGTTCAGGAAATCAGGTGGAAGTTGCAGGCAAGTTATGGGGGGAAATAATTTTAACTTTAAAAAAGGATGGTAATTTTCATTTTGTGAAAAGGCCCGACTTTGGAAGGGGCCCGCCTTTTAAAGGGTGGGATAATGGGAATGGGCCCTCCAGGGGGGGGCACGTTTGGGGGAAACAGGGGGTTTTGGGGTCTTTAGTAGGGTCATTGGGGCCCCTAAATGTACTGGGCCCCTTCTAGGGAAAGGGGAAAACCAGAGCGTGCCGCCCCTTTTTTTTGCTGTTTTGGCCGGGGGTGCTTTCATGGGGAGAAGCTGGGGAAAAATCACAAAAATTGTCTTGCACTCCACCTGACCCTTCCATGTTTTTTTTTTCCCTTTTAAAGGTTTGAATAAGCGGGGGCCATTTTACCCAAAGGAGAACGGTTTTGCATTTAATTTTTGAGTTTTTAAAAAAGGGGACAAATTAGAGGGGGGGGTTCATCCCATATCCAAAAGTCAAGACCCATTGTAAAGTTGATTTTGATTTCCCAAACGATTTAAAAAAGAAAGAAAAGGACCGGGGGGCTCGTCTCCGTTGGGAAATGAAACCTCGTTTTGTTTTTCCACCCTAGGAAAAAAAAAATTCACTTTTATTTCCCAAATTTAAAAAAATAAGAAGGGGGACCTTTTTTTGCTTATATTTAAAAGTGGGATAAAAAGCTTTTTTGTGCCGGGCGGCAAATTTTCCCCAATGCGGGTGGGTTACTTTCTTTCTTGTTTATCGCCCCAAATTTTCCCGATGCCCACCCCGGCATCCGAGTTTAGGGGGCAAAAGTTGGGGCTGCCCCGGGGTTTTCTGTCTAAGCCAAATCAAGGTTTTTTTGAGTTTTGTGCCTCTACAAAAATTTGCACAACACCATCAGGGGACACCTTAATTTAATTTTTATATCAGAATTTTTTTTTCTTATCAGACGTAAATTTTAAAATAATACGCCATCTCCTCCCTTTTTTTTATATTTCATTTGAGTAGATTTCAAGGGGTTTTTTAGTGTCCCCGACACTGATCAAAATTTTATCAAGAACATTTTTTCTTTTTAAAATCCCTTTTTTTAAAATGAATGCATTCAGTGATTGGAGGTCTAGTAGTTTCCCCTCTCTATAGCAAAGTGTGGTACTACCTGTACTGTACTGCTCTTACATGTACTAGTGAGGTGCATACAGTGATTGGAGGTCTAGTAGTGCCTCTCTACAGTACAGTGTGGTACTACCTGTACTGTACTGGTTTTACATGTACTAGTGAGGTGCATGCAGTAATTGGTGGTCTTGTAGCTCTCTACAGTACAGTGTGGTACTTCATGTCCTGTACTCCTCTTTACATGCGCTAGGATGAGCGGCTCCTTCGGGCACCAGGTGAGGGCCACATTTTCTTTTTTTTCGGGCACATGTAAAGTACATGACTCACAGAAGCTTCAATACCAAGAAGAAAGTGATTTTCTGACTTTTATATGTAAGGACTTGCTTAATTTGTATTAATTATCCACAAAATGTTGTTCTTCATTTTAAATTATGTTGGGAACACTTTGGGGCCTCGGAATCAATTATTACTTTTCCATAAAGTTATGGTCTCAATAAGCAGTGGTTGTCCTGAAACCAATAAATATTCTATGTAGAGGGACCACTGTACATGTTTGTCATCATACTTTGATTATACTTTGATTTTTGCGTCATTTTTGTTGCTTTTATTCTAATTGTCATGTGGTACCCTTTTTAAGAGGGTCAACCCACTCACCTAAGACTTGGGCTTAAGTTAGGTTTTTAAATAGTTGGTTTTGTGTTGCATGAATGATGTAATAACCACATTGTAGGTTTCTATGAGCCTAACGTTATTAGTGCTTCATGTTGACTTGCACTCTTTCTTTACAGGTGTTTCCATCTTGAACATTTATGATGTATTAATAGGACATGCCATAATTGTGATTCGTGCACCTATGTTGTTAACAAGCCCCCAAAAGTTTGTGTGCAGAATGGCATGGAGGTCATGCTTGCATGGTACTCCCCATTCTGTTCTGTACTCGGAACAACCATTGATATGAATGAAGTGTACTCCACAAATCTACCTCCTCCATGTTCTGGGGGCACATTCTCTAGTTAGTTTTGGGTCCAAGAGGTGGTATCTGCACCTAGCAGACATTGATGGCATAACTGATCAATATGCCTTAAGTATCTGAGATGGGAACACTCCATTAAGCTTTTATGTGTTGCTTGCCTTTCTTTTCCGGCAAAGTTTTTCTTTTAAAAAAATTGAACATTTTTTTTCCCCCACTTGAAGCCATCGGATGTTACTTTGATGGATGTTCCTCACCTTTTCCCCATATACAGACCAAATCATTTGGGCCTACCCTGCGCTACATGACTCCAAGTCAACAAACAAGTCCCAGGAACTTGGGGACATTAAGGCCTTGTCCCCACGGCACGGGTTTTCAATCAGTTTTTCAGATGATCTTTGGTTTTGAAAACAGTCTTTAAACCGGGTGACAACTTTTAATATGGACCTCTATGGAAAACCCACGCAGCTGTCCCCACTGCTTTGGTTTTCCACCGGGCGTTTTTTTAAACCGCCAGCGGTCCGACAAATATTGAACATGTTCATTTTTCTGTCCGGTTTTCGGGCGGAATATGAACATCTCAATGCGATTGTTAGGGCTTTTCTCCGCAAACTGCAGAGAAAAGCCTTCCCCCTGCAGCTGTGTGCACGGCCCCAAAACAGTGCAAATACCGGTCAGGATTTCTGGCCAGTATTTGCACTGTGCCATATGAACGGCCCTTAAGTACATCTGTGACCATTCTAGTCCATGCCATTTCTACCCCATTATGCTACTGCACGTAAGGGCATGGACATCATAGCACGGATGAAATGAAGACTCCAGCACATTGCATCTAAACTCGGAAGAGCATCCAGGACCAACTCCGGTCCATGCGGCTTCTACCTACTGCATGTTAGGTAAGGCATGAACATCACAGAACATGGGGAACAAAGACTCGGGCACAGATAAACTGAAGGGTGAGGGTGGGGTATCCAGTACTTCAGTTACATCTCTCCTCCGATTTGCTGCTGATGTACTTGTCTATAAAGCGATGTGAATCTGCACATGTGCTGATCGGGTACAGAATTTGTTTCAACCATCACATTTGGGGTGAGTTAATTAAACGTTTAACAAATGTAGCAGGCTCATTGTTAAGTTAAAGGGGTTGTCTCACTACAATGATTGGGTTTTAATTAAAAGATCTTTAAAAAACAAGCAGCTTTGCAATATATGTTCATTACAAATGTCCAACTGATTTTGAGTTAGCCCTGTTAGTAGGAGTGCATCAGCATCTCAAATTTCTATAGCAGCCGACCTGTTGATCCTTATCTTACTGGCTGTCAGGTCTGTATGACTCATCAGCCTTTGAAGACAGGTCAGAGCAGAGAGCCCCTCCTGCACAGTATGCTTCTGTAGTGGAGGGGGGGGGGGAGGCTCTGGCTTCTGTGTCCCTGCTGCCTGGATTAACCCTGTGTGTGCCTGCTTCCTCCTGCTCTCTACACAGATGTGACAGCAGTGACCCTGTGTGTTACTATACTCATGATGTGTCTGTGGAACTGTCACTATACTAATACTATACAGATCAGGCATGTGAATACTTCATGCTCTGCTGTACTAGTGACACATAGTAACACTTCCCAGCTGCCCTGTGTCTGTTCTGACAGGGTTTGTTGTTGCTGGAGATGTGGAGACTTGTAAGCTAAGCAGGGGATATAGGAACACATGCATCCCCTCTGCTCTGCTATTAGCATACAGAGCAGCTTCACAGACCTCTCTACACTCATAGATCAGCCCTCTCCTGCAACAGACCTAGGCAGGCACACACAGGGTTAACTCTGGCAGCAAACCCCCTCCCCCTTGCTGTATAGAAGCTGCCTGTGTGCTGAGGGGAGGGGGGAAGAGGGAGCAGAAGAGACAGACCAAGAAGCACGCCCCTCAATTCAACTATCAGGCTCACTGACAGGCTGAAAGCTTGTAATGAGACAACTCCTTTAAGTTTGTCTGGCCCTAAATGATCTTCTAAATATCCAAATGGCCCTTGGCAGTAAAAAGGTTGTCCACCCTGACTTTAGGGTGTACAGGAAACTACCAAGGGCACTAAGGAGAAAATTTTTTAATTTGTGTTTTTAAATTTTTTGCTCTTTATGAATTTTTATTTCTAGAATTTTTCCCACCGGCTTTAATATGGGATTTGCAAAAAAAAAAAAAAAAAGCATGTTACAGAAGTAACGGAATAAAAACTGCCACCAAAAACACGTGTTAAAATGGTGTGAAAAATTCTTGAAACTGGACCCTCTTTACACACAATTATAGCAGAATGTTTAAAGGAAGCCGTCTGAAGCATTTTCCTTCCATCATCATTTCAAGGAAAATGTAGACCTGATGATATTCTGAACTCCCAACACATTGACCCCATTTTCTCTGTGTGGCACTGTACAGTGTAAGGATCCCACCTAAGGGCTTGTTCACACGGCGTTTTGGATCCTTTTTACGGATCCGTTTTTGACAGTTGAAAAGCGCATCTGGAAAACGGATCCGCAAAACGCAGCAGTTGTTACTTTATTTGGATCCGTTTTGGATGCTTTTTCACTTGCGCTTTCCGGATGCGTTTTTAAAACAAAGAGAAATCTGTCTCTCTCTCTCATCCCTCCTGCACTTCAGTTCCATTCATCTCCCCCAGCGATCCCGCTCCATTCATCTCCCCCAGCGATCCCTCCTGCACTTCAGTTCCATTCATCTCCCCCAGCGATCCCGCTCCATTCATCTCCCCCCAGCGATCCCGCTCCATTCATTTTCCCCCAGCGATCCCGCTCTATTCATCTCCCCCAGCGATCCCGCTCTATTCATCTCCCCCAGCGATCCCGCTCTATTCATCTCCCCCAGCGATCCCGCTCTATTCATCTCCCCAGCGATCCCGCTCTATTCATCTCCCCAGCGATCCCGCTCTATTCATCTCCCCCAGCGATCCCGCTCTATTCATCTCCCCCAGCGATCCCGCTCTATTCATCTCCCCCAGCGATCCCGCTCTATTCATCTCCACCAGCGAGCCCGCTCTATTAATCTCCCCCAGAGAGCCAGCTCTATGCATCTCCCCAGCGATCCCGCTCTATTCCCCTCCCCCCAGCGATCCCGCTCTATTCATCTCCCCCAGCGATCCCGCTCTATTCCTCTCCCCCAGCGATCCCGCTCTATTCCTCTCCCCCAGCGATCCCGCTCTATTCCTCTCCCCCAGCGATCCCGCTCTATTCCTCTCCCCCAGCGATCCCGCTCTATTCCTCTCCCCCAGCGATCCCGCTCTATTCCTCTCCCCAGCGATCCCGCTCTATTCCACGCCCCCAGCGATCCCGCTCCATTCCTCTCCCCCAGCGATCCCGCTCTATTCATCTCCCCCAGCGATCCCGCTCCATTCATCTCCCCCAGCGATCCCGCTCCATTCATCTCCCCCAGCGATCCCGCTCCATTCATCACCCCCAGCGATCCCGCTCCATTCATCTCCCACAGCGATCCCGCTCCATTCATCTCCCACAGCGATCCCGCTCCATTCATCTCCCCCAGCGATCCCGCTCCATTCATCACCCACAGCGATCCCGCTCCATTCATCTCCCACAGCGATCCCGCTCACCCCCGATCCCTCCTGCGGTCCACGGCACGCCGCCCGCTCACCTGCGATCCCCCGTCCGGCCGCCCACTGCGCTTTTCGCATCCGCTTTCAGGATGCAAAGCGCAGCTGATACGTACCCGGAGTGTGGAGCGCTTTTGGACTCCATTATCTCCTATGGGCTTTCACTTGCGTAAAACGCAATAAGAATTGACATGTCAATTCTTAAAGCAGAATGCGAAAAAAGACGCAGAGGAGCAGAGAAAGCCCTCAAAAGCCGCATTGGCCGACTCCTGTGAGAACATTGATGCGCTTTTGCTCCCATTTAACTCAATGTAATGAGAGCGTCACACTCGAGACAACTATGTTATGACACATCCGATTCTATAGCTGATTATCCGTAAAAACTGGAATCACTAAAACGACCCGAGTAATGTGAAACAAGACCCTTATACGAAGGTCTTTTCGATTACAGTTGGCTCCATCACAGTTTTTCATCAACTGTTTGACAGGAAGCTCAGTAGGTATACCTGTCTCAACACACTAAAATTAGGCCTGTCTCAGTCAAAAGATATCAGGTGACCTAAGGGGCATGGCTTTTTTTTAGATCAGTTTTTAACCCCTTAACGACCTTAGACGTATCCATACGTCCAGGTCGTTTGGGGGTTAACGCACCTGGACGTATGGATACGTCCTGATGATCGCTGCGAACTCAAAGAGCAGAGTTCGCCTCGATTCGGGCGCGGGGTGTCAGCTTGTAAATTAACAGCTGAAATCCCCGCAGCGTCGGCCCCAAACTACCCGATCGCGTTAACCCCTTAATTTTCCGCAAGACTATCCGGGTCGCAATAAACAAAGGTCGACGTCAGGAGGAGATCGCTCCTCCTGCTCTTCTCTGTCGTTCGGCGGCAGCAGCGCAACGGATCGGGGCGATCCCGTGTCAGCTCCTGCCCTCTGAGAGACAGCACGGAAAGGCAGAGAATGCCTTCCGGGTTTGTCTGTGACGTCACGACGCCCAGGCCGTGTCCCAGTATGGGCATGACCCGGCATCGTGACCTTTGACAGTTGTCATAGTGCATAACAGTCATAGCAACAAGCTGTGCACTGATACCTATTGAATGAGAGATCTAATGATCTCTCAATCAATCCCCTATGGGAAAAAGTAAAATAAAAATGGTGAAAACAGTGAAAAAAGTAAAAAAAATAAAAAACAAGTAAAACACAAACACGAAAAGTAAAATAAAAAAACGTACATCCGCCCTTTTTACCCCCATTACAAAACGCCAATCTCTCCCCCAAAAAAGATCAAAAATAAATAAATTACCCATAATTGTATCGCCGCGAGCGTAACGACCCTGCCCTATAAAATCTGTCATGTTAATTAACCCGTTACGTGTGAACGCCTAAAAAAAAAAAAAAAAAATCACAGAATTAAGATTATTGTTCATTCCCCAAGCAGCACAAAAAATGGAATAAAAAAGCGATCAAAAACTCCTAGAAACGCCAAAGTTGTAACCAAATAAAACATTCAGTTCATCTGCAAAAAAAAGTCCTAATACAGCTCTGTATACGGAAAAAAAAAAATGTATAGCTCTCAGAAGAATAGCGATGCAATAAATATTGTTATTAAAACAACACTAAAAACACTTTTCCTTTTTTTTTTAAAGTGCTTCAACATAAAAAACTATATAAATAAGAGGTATCGCCATAAACGTAGCGACCCAAAGAGTAAAGCTAACTTATCATGGGATCCTGCCACGGTGAGCCCTGTTAAAAATAAAAATAAAAAACACTACTCAGGATTGCAGTATTTTACTTTCAACCCCTGGCCTCCAAAAATGGATTTAAAAGCGATCAAAAAGCCTTGTCCCCCCAAAAAGATACTAATAAAAATGTCAACCCTCTTCGCAAAAAACAAGCTCCCTACACATTCTCCAAAGCCAGAAAAAATTTAAAAGTTATGGCTTCTCAGACTATGGCGATGCAAAAACGTATTTTCCTGGTTGAAATAAAAGTTTTATTTATTGTATAAAAGCAGTAAAACATAAAAAAAATATACAAATTGGGACAGTGTAATCGTATTGACCTGCTAGTAAAGCTAAAACCATGTCATAATATACCGTACATTGACCACTATAAAAAAATAAAAAAATAAAACCACAACCAAGATTCTGTATTTTGTAAAAAACATCTCAGAAAAACCTTAATTAAAAGTGAACATAGCATCATATGCACCCCATAGGATGGTACCAATAAAAACATCAACTCATCCCCGCAAAAAATAAAGCCCATACACCACTCTGCAACACAGCAAAATAAAAAAGTTTATGCTGATCAGAATAGGACAACATAAAAACGCAATTTTTTAATAAGACTTATTTCTACGTGTGTAAAAGTTAATAAAACTGAAAAAACCTATATAAAAACTATATTCATTGTAATTGTATACCGACCCCCCCCATAGTAAAGTTATCACAATCATTCTACACGCAACGGCGAATGCTTGTAAAATTGAAACTCAAAAACAATGACCGAACAGCGTTATTCCCCCCAATTTCATGCCCAATGCTAAAAAAAAACTAATGGAACACCTGTGCATCCAAAATGCACAGTACACCCCTAGATGAGATCCCGATGGGTGTTGAATCCAAAATGGTGCGAAACTTAAGAAGAGGTTTCCCATTTCTGATACATTGGGGGCCTTTGCAAATGCGACATGGCACCCACCAAAAACCTGCTTTCCAAAAAGCCAAATAGCGCTCCATCCCATATACGACGCCCTGCCATGGCGCCCCAAACAGCAGTTTACAACCCACATGTAGGGGTATTGCCGAAACTTGGAAGAAATTTCTTAACAAAGTATTGGGGTTCTTTTTTCCAGATTCCTTGTATATATGAAACATTTTAAGCTAAAATTGGCAGATTATTGAAAAAATATTTTTTTAATTTTCAACAGCCTATGCTAAAAAAATTTGTGAATCACCCTGTGGTGGTCTGATCTATAATCAATGCATCCCCTGGATATATTCAATTAAGGGGTGTAAGTTTCCAATATGGCGGTCCTATTTAGGGGTGTTTTATTAAGTTATAGCACCTTAGTGGAGTCCCAAAAAACCTGAAATGGCGCCTCAAATAAAATCGTATTGAAAATGAGACCCCCAGAGTATAGTAGGTGCTTCCTTCTATTCTGGGGCTAATCGGTGAGCTGCGCAAATAATGGCACTAGGGCCACATATGGGATATCTCTAAAAAAACAGCAGACCTGGGTGATTGATATTAAGTTTGCATTTACATAAGTCTCATTTTAACCGCGAAAATTCCAGGTGAATAATGGATAAAATATTGAAAATCTGCTGCAAAAAAAGTTAAAATTTTTAGAATTCACCTTCAACCTTTGCTATAATTTTCTGTGAAATATAATCTGAAGGGTTATCAAACTCCTAAATAGTTTTGTAAATACGTTTAAGGTGGTCTATATTCATCAATGGCGTCACTTATGGGCGGTATCTACCAAGCAGCAGGCCCCTCAAAGCCACGTCAGACTGGAGTGGTCCCTAAAAAAAATTTATATTGGCACAAATTTCTTAAAATGAGGAGAAATTACTAACTAAATTTCTACAGCCCCTCTAATGGTCCGTAAAAAAAAAAAAGAACATTTAAAAAATTATGCAACCTATAGTGGACATATGTTAGATGCTAGTTATAAACTATTTTGTGTGAATAAATATCAGTCTGCACGCAGAAATTTGCAACAGATTCAACAAAATCGCAAATTTTGTTCCCAAATTTTCATGAAATTTTGATATTTTTCACAAACAAACAAGGATTGTATGGATAAAAATTTCTTACTAACTTAAAGCACAATGTGTCACGAGAAAACAATCTCTGAATCAGATGAATAGGTAAAAGTGTCAAAAAGTTATTCTCACATAAATTGACACATGTCAGATTTCAAAAATAGGGCTGTGTCAGGAAGGTCAAAACAGGCTGGGTCCTTAAGGGGTTAAAGCCACACCCTTTAGTTCTGCCCCTCAAGGCATTGAGGACGAAACAGAGAGCATGCACTAAGACTGAAATTTGGAGGTAGGAAGATAGACAAAGGACTGCAATAGATTCTGGGGCTTGTAGTTTTAAAACAGGAAATTCTGATGTTTACTGTAGAGAAGGAAGCACATAAAAAACACAGATTAGTACAGAAAGCTGCAGACAGATGCATGTAAACTTCGGCTAGCCATTCAAGAACATTGTTTATTTTTTGTTTTCTTGGACCACTTAAAATATTGTTCATGCTCTTACTTTAGGGCAACATGTATGATTTTTGACACTAAGACACCAATTTTTATGTGCATTATATTAGTGCAGAATGAGCCTGAATCTATTAACCTGTTCTACATTCTAGTGCTTGTATGACATTTCTGGCTCAGGTATACCACTTTGAAAATGGTTTACTTGTTCCAGCAGTAATGCACCTGGAATTGCCGTACTGAAGCTATAAATCCACAGTTTCGTACAGTTCTAGTGTGCGCCGCCTCCCGCACGCCCACTGATCTCAGACGCATTACAAAGTGCTGCGGGCGCACTGTAATATGCCCAGTGGCGTTGCTAGGGTCCCAAAACATCCAGGGCTCGGGCCCTTAAGTTTTTCTGAGTAGGGCTGGGTGCACACGGAATTTTTTGCGTCTCATTGTGAACTGCGGATGTATATTTACAGAGAAAAGCCTTTGTATGTAGGCTCAGGAGAAATATAAGTGATTACACTGCAGTTACATTTAGTGACTTACAGGAGACGTCTCTGAAGAGTTGTTCTCTTTCTCTTCTTCTTCTCCATCTGTCCCAGACGCCATGATGACTTCTACCGTCCACAACTCTTCACTGAAAAATGTACAAAACAAACATCTTAGACTCCTCATTTTATCAGCATTTCTCTACAATTTCCTATCTCTATACAAAATCCCCATCTATAGTGCCCCAAATGGTAATAATTACCCCCTTGTAGGTAAATATTTGGCCCCTATAGCCTGGTAGTAGCCCACTGTAGCCAGGTTGTAGCCCCCTCTAGCCAGGTTATTAGCCCCTCTATCCAGGTTACTGCCCTCTGTAGCTAGGTTACTGCCCCCTTTAGGCAGTAATATGCCCCCTGTAGCCAGTAACATGCTCCGTGTAGTCAGGTTATTGGCCCCCTGTACCCAAGTTACTGCCCCCATAGCCACATACTATGCCCCTGTAGCCAGTGATATGCCCCCCTGTAGCCAGTGATATGCCCCATTAGCCACATATGCCCCCCTGTAGCCAGTGACATGCCCCCCTGTAGCCAGTGACATGCCCCCCTGTAGCCAGTGACATGCCCGCTTATCCATATATGCCCCCCTGTAGCCAGTGACATGCCCGCTTATCCATATATGCCCCCTGTAGCCAGTGACATGCCCGCTTAGCCATATATGCCCCCCTGTAGCCAGTGCTTGCCTCCTTAACCATTATGCCCCCTGTAGCCAGTGTCTTGCCTCCTGTAGCCAATATGCCCTCCTGTAGCCATTATGCCTCACTTGTAGCCAGTGTCTTGCCCCTGTAGCCATTATGGCCCCCTGTAGCCAGTGTCTTGCCCCTGTTTCCATTTTGGCCCCCTGTAGCCAGTGTCTTGCCCCTGTAGCCATTATGCCACCTGTAGCCAGTGTCTTGCCTCCTGTAGCCATTATGCCCACTGTAGCCATTGTCTTGCCCCTGTAGCCATTATGCCCACTTGTAGCCAGTGTCTTGCCCCTGTAGCCATTATGCCCCCTGTAGCCAGTGTCTTGTCCCCTGTAGCCATTATGCCCCCTTGTAGCCAGTGTCTTGCCCTGTAGCCATAATGCCCCCTTGTAGCCATTATGCCCCTTGTAGCCAGTGTCTTGCCCCCTTGTAGCCAGTTCTGCCCCCTTGTAGCCAGTGTCTTGCCCCCTTGTAGCCAGTGTCTTGCCCCCTTGTAGCCAGTGTATGCCCCCTTGTAGCCATGTCTTGCCTGCCCCCTTGTAGCCAGTGTCTTGCCCTGCCCCCCTTGTAGCCAGTGTCTTGCCCCTTACCTAATAAAAATAAAATAAAAAAACCTCCTTACCTAATGACGCCCGGTCCGCGCGTCCAGGTCCTGCAGCTTGAGAGCGGTATAAGCAGCGTGAGGTCATCACGCTACTTACGCCGTCTCGCGGGGCCCGGGATCTCCTCGGCCGGCATATCTGCCGGCTTAGAGGATCCCAGCGTCACAGGGGGGTGATGAAAGCGACGCGTCACTCTCCTGCGACGCTCAGGTGTATGTACGGCGCTCGGTGAGCACCGTACATACAGGGGAGGAGACAGGACGGGAACGATCCGTCCTGCCTCCTCCCCGACTCTGACTGCGTGGCTGCTGTGAAACGGCCGCGCAGTCAGAGACATCGGCGGGTGCCGCCCGCACACAGGAGCGCTCCAGGCCCAAGGCAGCGGCCTGGAGACGCTGAGACTCGGGGCACAGGCGGATTCATTCGGGGCTCGTGCCCCGACTGAATCTGCCTAGCGACGCCCCTGAATATGCCTGATAATGGAGTGCGGCTGTTTTACAAATATAGTGAACGAGGCTGCACTAGATCTCGGGCTGAAAAGAAGCCAGAGTTATGGTGCAGCCTCGTTCATACATGTCCTCCTTAGTCTTCTTTATGTTTTCTTATGTCTGTTTTTTAATGCATTTTGAATATAGCAGAGTTTAGTTTAACCATAATATCACAACTTTCTGTGTTATCTGTTCTTAGATGACAAACAGAGCCATTAAAAAGCATTGAAAAAGTTGAGAAAACTTCCTGTGCCATGATATCATGGTGTATTATCTGTCAAATTAATCTTTGCTACATATATCTTAGACTGTATTGTATAAATACTGTGCAATTTTTGTATGGATACTTTTGTTTTGAATTGCTATGAAAGAAAACCATACAAATAACCAATACATTTAATTTAGCAATTTCTACTTTCCTTTTTTCTGTTTGTGATAGAGTTAAATACAGGGCTGGCTTTGAAGTGCAACCTTTCCATGACCCATATAATCTTTCCTAGCAGTCTTGACAGAATCCCAAAAGCTGCTATGTTAATGTGTCTCAATTGAAATGGTCCGTAGAAGACAATTATGTGTCCACAAGGTCACTCAGACCCTGTGACACATTGAGCAGTGCAGCACTATACAAAGAAAGATATTATACTTCCGGATTACTGCTCAGAGACATTACACTCTCTACCCTCCATCATATTAATGTTCTAGTTCCGAACTGCCTGTTGGATTACTTTGAAGAACAAGACTACTTAACTTTCCTCCATTTTTTAAGTCAAAGGGACATAAAACTTTTTTTTTTTCTCTTTTACTTTTAATATTTTGACTCTTCTCCTATCATCTTCTAGGCAACTTTTATTTTTTTCCATCCAGGAAAATGAATGTGTCTCAATTTTGCAATGTTTCTGAAGTTTCCAGAGCAAGTCAAGGGTATTTGGGTGATTGGGGTAAATTACTTTTTGTTTCAGGCATAACTAGTCATGTTCAGAAGCTCATATTAGAAACTGGACATTAATCATTATAATGTCAGAAGGAAGAATGTGCTGGGGAAAATCAATACGATTTTAAGTCTTGTACAACCATAACTAAGTCCCTTATTGTAAACGAACATTCCCTGCTATGCTTCTTACATAACGAATTTATTTTCTTGGTTGCTCAATGGTGTGTTTGAAGGTTTTTGACGATATAAACTTAAACACAATATATTATAAAACAATTTGTACATAACAAAAATATGTATGAAAAAAGAAACAGTATTTACGCATTACAAATCCCAGAGGCTTATAATTAAAATGACTGGAGAACCAACTCATTTTAAGCCTAAAGGTACTGTATCCCTTTTTGTCACTTTGAATTCCATGTGATTTTTTTATATTTTTTTTATGAAAGAGGTAAGAGGTACACATAAAAGTTTAGTTTAAATTTTTGTGGGTGCATATGTAAAAAATAAATGAACCCTTTTTTAACTAAATAAACATTAGCTTCATACAAGTTAGCGCTATTGGGATGTCAGAAGTGTAGGTAGATGATGTTTAAATTATTCACCTCTGATGTTAAATAATTTTTCTTTTGTTTTACAACTGTGCCTATATTGTACTGAAATACATGTTAATTCTGATACATCATTGGATGACAAGATTAAAACCAAATTGTGAATTATACTAGAACCAATGCGTTGACTATGGGGTTTTATGGAGGCCTTTGTCTATCCTGTCCTCAAAATTTCTTGAATCTTGTTTGCTCTCTGGGAGGGTCTGATAGGTAGGGCTGGGACTAGACATTTTGCAAATAGACCAAATGGCACCACCACCACCTCTCCCAAAAAATTTCAAATCCATAAACCCTGAACTGAGATGCACACGGGCCTTCAGCTCTGCATTTCTCCTTAAGCTGACGTGAAAAAGGTGAAACAAAATGTTATTAGCGTGCATGTTTCTTATTGGACGAGCACCACAAAAAATACATCTTTTCTTATTCTGCCTCAGTCTTAGTACATTCGTCCCAAGATTATTATTATTTTTTTTTCAATTATGCATATGCAGGACCCATATTCTAAAACGTTGAAATATTTATAAAAACTCTTTACATTATCGCCAATTTAGTGAGAGGCAAAGCAACCCAAAAATCACAATTTTTTGCCATCTGGGCATTTTTGTAAAGGGATCCATGCAAGATATCTATGATTATGATATTAATAGCTATGGACTTATTACAAGATGTGGTGACTACAATTATGTTTAATTTATTTTATTTTCGTATTCTTTCTCTAATTTTAAAATGGAATCTTTAATGTCAGTTTTAGAAAATTGTGTAATACATCACTAAATCAATACAAATCGTTTACGCCCATGGAGGTGTTGCATTTATAGTTATCGGTATACCAGCTGCCAAGGAACTGACCAAGTCTGCCACCCCAACGATTATGTGGCAGTGCAAGCGTATCGGGAAGTGGTGGATGACGCGGCCCATCCTACACAACACTGCTTCAGTCAAGTTAAACTATGGTATCTATAGAATTACATAGCTGAACCGGACATTTCTGAAGTCCTGACTCAGGAGCGAGGCCCACTCCATACATCTCTGTGCCCCTCTTTGTAACAAGCATTGGAAAGTGCCCTATGTTGTCATCTGCCTCTGGCCTATTTAGTTGACATCTGGGCCATCTCACAGACAATGTCTCAGGGCTGTCCTACAGGTTCTTCTTAGCCCCTACACCCATAAAAAATGCCATTCTATGCGACATTGTACTGATGAGACGATTCTCTATACCTCACAACACATCAACATACAATATGTGAAATAATTATTTTTGATCTCTATGCTGATGTTTGTAGAATTTTGCCCACTGGACAAAAGACATTGACAGGTATTGTAATTTTAAGGGTAGTTAATTTTAACATTGAGAGACAGAATATCCAAAGAAAAAATCCACAAAAATCAAATTGTATAACACTAGGCTACTGGACTCGTGACCCCGCCTAGAACTTACTGAAAGGAGTCACTTTGACTCCTTGCTTGTTCATCTGCGTTATTATTAGAGTTTCTTTGTGGTAATTTACATCTTAATAATTATATTTTTTGATGTATTATTATTGTGAGATCCAACAGTAATGCTTTTGTTTGATTTTTTTCGCTCTTTCTTATTTTTCTACAAAAAATAACAATAATTATAATAGACGTTTTTCAAAGCGATTTATTTTATTCCAAGCTGCCACCTATAAACAACAACGAAGAACAAAACTCAGAGAAAATGTGGTGGACGTGAGCATAAAAATGAAAATATGGCGCAGATTTCACCTTCTAAACATTTGTGTTTTGCACTTTTAGGCACTGCCTTTGATTTATGGCCAGTACATTGCCCACACAAAGACTTACCAAGTTACAACTGCCGTGACAGATCTATTTTTCTTGCACTTTTCTTTGATCTGGCAAAATTATTGTCTATGGAACCAATCACATCTGAGACATGTAAAAACTTTGGGACGACTGGAACTCCTTTTCCCTAATCTGTGACATATAGACACCATCTCAAGCTCTCTCATCAAAGCGTTTGCAAACAAATTAGCCTTGGTGCGTGAATATTTTTGGATGGGTAAACTTAACCTTGTAATATTATCCCAAGCATATATATACCCGCAAAGTCGTCTAGTTGACGTGCATAAGACAAAAGCACAGATACAGGGTACTTCTCTCTATTAGCCATGTTTCGTGTGGTACTATATTCGTGCACATCGTTGAACCACTACAACTACAACCATATTTTGTTTTCATTGTGAAAAACTTTTAACCGTTTCTGGAGTTATTTTTCTAGCAGGAAATCAGACCAACAACAAATCTTGGATAGGACGGCTACTCTAAATGGACTCAACATTTTTGTTGACCTTACCCTTGAAATAACTGTAAGGGTGTATATAATTGTCTCTACATTTCTAAACACTTTATGTTGTAGCAATTCCTCTTTCATGCGATTATATATTCTTTAGCCCTTCTCGCCTTATCTTCTTCAGTGTTCCCACGATGGTTGTGTCCTTTGCTTTTTAGCTGTATTAGCCTAATATTTACTGAAGTAAAATAATTATCGGTAGTGTACGATTCGCGACCTATTTTCAGAGAAACGTTTCCCAATAACGTTCAATACCACATGTGTGTCAGCTAAACGTCCTCAGCATGGCTTGTTGTCATCTTTGCCTAGATAATGGAAGCCATTTTGCCAGAAATATTGTATCCATATCAACCTGCTAGTCACCAAGTATTTGTGGCGATATTGTAGTCTTGGTCGGTACAGTCATAACTGCGTGAATGCGGAACCTAGTTTTGTCTTGGGAAAAGTTTGCTACATGCCACCCGTAATGTGAACAGGGCCAGCTTTGTAACACGCAATACCAATAATATCAAATAAACCTTTCCCACACATACGAAGAATAGAGCAAACTGTGACCCCGTTCTTGTCAGTCTCTCCGATCGAGTAGATTTCTCATCAAATCTGATAAACCTCATAAATTCCAACAAGCGTCCCCTATACATTGTCGCTTTGGCAAATCGGGTATTCCCCAGTCATTACACCAAATACTGCAAATCGAGTTACGGTTCTTGCCAGAGTATTCCACAGCATAGAATATCGCAATGGGGAAATCTATGCATCAATCTCCTCATCAGATCTCAGAGGTAAATGTAAAATTATTCTCCTGCATGCTTCTGCAAGCGTACATTATTCTTTATATGTGTCAAATATATTGAAATCAAAAAAAATAAACTCGCATGCGCTCAAAGGACTAACGAACATGATATTTCTTCTGGCGTAATCCTGTAGTGCCAGTGTGCTTCCTCGCGAAGAATATATTGCTGTCACGTCCTACAGTGGCAAAGTGTTCCCAATTTCAACAGTTCTCCATTGAATACCATCCGCTTAAGACTAGAATCCATCAATTCGCCTTCTCTGGTATGTTTAGTTGTTGCATTACCTTCGCCGCCATCGTTACCTGTTGTTCTTTCATTTCTGGGACGTTTTGCTGTTATTTCCTTCTGTCCACGACCAGGAGGATGGTCACTAGGCAACATAACTGCATGAGCCCGATCCCCAGATTGATGTGCTTGGAATACTCTGGAAAAATAGTTGCATGAATATTTAGAAATTTTTGTTTTGTAAGGTTCCGAGCACACTGGCTGGATATAGCGGCGGAATACATCCGGACCGGCGTATTCTCAACACAATCCGGCCCGGACCTGCCCCGCTCAGTGTACAGAGTGCGGAGTTTGCAAACCTGAAGCCTCCGCTCTGAATCCCCGGGCTGGACGCTGTCCTGGACGGAGCCGTTGCTTGTCGCGTAACAAGCGCTTCGCTCTGTCCCTGAAAAGCGCTCCACGCCGTGGTTCGGAGCGGAGCTTCAGGCATGAGCGGCAGTACGGCCTGTATTGCTGGTCAAGAATAATACCCAGATGGCTATTCATGCCAGAATTCTGTAGTGTGCACACCCTAACTCAGTGTTGCGGAAGAACAAATAAATACACATAACTACTTACCTTCTGGAATTTGTTCTTCTGATCTTTCAGATCACTTGATATGTTCCTGAGGGAATGAAACTTCATCACGTGTCAGAATCAATCATTTTCCTGCAATTCGATTCCGATTCATTCTCCGGTAATGGATTGCAAAGATAGCCATAATATCCTGAGGCTTTGAGATCAAACGTCTTCTCTCCTATTCCTCACAAATTCCATAATTCAACTATAGTTCCCCTGCTGAAAAATGAAATGAAATAAAACTAAAAGAAATAATAACTATTCTGCCCCTTCAAAAGTAGGTGGCTGCATCAGTTGAACAGCCAGCAAAACTATTTCCTTAACAATTTCATACCTGTATGAGTCCTTCAGAGCTCGTATGTCTGCGTCTCCCTTCCTCTTTGCGTCTCTTCAGCTGAACTGATAGTAAAGTACTATCCAGAATACTGTCTCCTTGCTAGAACCTTAAGAAAAACACCAACCCTGCTCATATAGCATCAAGATAAGAACCTAGATGAAAACAAGCATTTTGTTCAGCATTACACAGTAACACAAAGTGCAGGTAAAACACAATGGAAAATGTAAAAAAGGTTGAACACTGTAAATTGAACTACATACTATATGAAACATCAGGGTAAATAAGACAGAGTTGAAAAAATTATGCACAAAACTTTATAGCCAACATTTAGTTGACAATAGGACCTCAAAATATAGTAGGGAGTCAAAAGACTCCCTTCAGTAGTTCTTTGTAAATTTTGAAAAAAAACGCAGCAATTTTTCACAAAATTATTTATTCCTCACAAAATCTTTTTCACATCATATTTGAGGAAAAGTCACCGAGTTTTCAAGCGGAATTGCTGAAAAATGTAGTCACGCTGCGTTCTAGACAATATAAACAACGCAAAGGATTCAAAATGACTCCATCAGTAGTTCTAGTGATAAATTATATAAATGTAATCTACATTCTTTGTTGTCTTGATCCCTAACAACCATTAAAGGTGTTGTCCCTCGCACACAAAGAATAGCCTTTCAAATCTGTATGGAATCACAAAATAAAGACATTTTACCAAATATATTGCTATGTTCTCTGTTTTCCCTAAGAATACAGTGAATTTATGGACCTCCCTGGCTATTTCAGTTCCCGCAGTTAACCAACCTGTTAACAATTCCACCCCTGCTTGTTTGTTCAATGAGAAGACACGCTGATTAATGTCATCACCTAACACAGGTCATGTAGCAGTGTCCCTGTGCTGCTCAGCAGTATAAAAGCTTGATTTATGTAAAATACAAACACAGAACCTATAATTAGGGCTTTTTGTTTTCGTGGGAACAAATAGTAAGTCCTTTATGTAAATTGCAGAGAGCTAATCAGATCTAATTTAGAGCTGAAAGCACTAGCATGCGCGCATGGAGCTGTACAAGCATGGAGCTGATGCAAAATGAGTCAGTCTGACAAACCAGAAAGTGTGACAGAGTATTTCGATTCATATGCATTCTCTAGCGCGACTCTGAAGGGAGTACGAACATTCTTTAAGCGTTCTGGCATCCCTACAATACAGTTAGATGCCTCCGTAATAGCACATCGTTTACCTGCATTGAAAGACAGCTGTCCTTAAATAGTCACCTATATAAAAGCAGACACCTGCAGTCGCACAGATTCAGTTAATTCAGTATCTCTAACCCTACAACAGGGCAAGCCCTGAGCTTTCTCGGGATTTTCCAAGGACAAGAAAATAGCCCTGCACAGAGCGGGAATGGGGTTTAAAAAACCAAAAAGAAAACGACCCCTAGTGAGAAGGAGACAACTTTTTGGAGCAATGAAAAGAAAAGGGAAAAAAATTTTAAAAAATGACGGCCCATCGACATCGATCGGGGGCACCACCCAAAATCTCCTTCCTGGGGTCATAAAAAAGGTTTAGGGGATCACTTAAAAACAAAAGGGGGGGGGGAAAATTTTGCTAATATCTAAAGGCAGCTGGGCCCCACATTTAACCAAAAAAACCCAAAATTGGTAAAAACTTTAAACGCCGTAAGGGGTTTTAAAATCCTCATTCCCCCGCAAGGCCCCCCCATCAAAAAAAGGGCCCATTTTGCGGGCCCATCTGAAGTTCCCCAATTTGAACACCGGGGAAGATTCGGGTGAGTAAACTGGGAAAAGGGTTTTCCGTTTCAATGAAAACAAAAACGAGCTCCTTGCATTAACTAAAACGTTTTGGGGAAAGAGAAATGCTGCCAATGATCCAAAGAACAAGGTCCTCACTGCAAGGGCTTGGAGGGGGGGAAACCCATTATTTTTTGGGAAAGTTTTCTCTGCAAAGGGAAGCACAGGACTCCCTCACCCGAAACAAAGGAGAATAGATGGACCATGTCCCTTAAAATTCCAAGTGAAAACCCGGGCCTTTCCCTTTCCCACCAGGACATTAAAAGGGGTTTTGTGACTGTATTTTCCAGAAAGATAAAAAACCCCAAAACTTTACAGCCAAGGCAACAAAAAAGGCTCAAAAAAAACCCATTTTAAAGGGTTCCATTTTTTGGGCCTAGCCAGCCCTCCAGCCCTTTAAATTTCTCATTGAAAAAAATAATAGAGTGATTTTGAAGCTCCAGGGGCCAAAGCACGCCCCAAAATTTTTTAATAAAATTTAAAAAAATAACCCTGCAAGGGGGAAGGGCCCAAAAATTTCCCCCCTTCCCTGAAACAAACCCTCATAAAACTACAAAAAACGTCTGACTGCTGTGCTTGCCAAAAGGGTTTTTGGCCCCCAAAGTATTAAGTCTTTTTTTCCCAGAGGGATCAAATACTTAACTCCCCGGGCCAAAATTCATTTTTTTTTTTTTTTAATACAATTTTAAATTTTCTGGATTTTATTTTTGGGAATTTGCTTTTGCCCCAATTTTAAAAAAATAAACCTCCCCTTAAAAAAAAATAGTTTTGTTCATTCTTTGCCCATTTCAAAAACTTACAAAATTTAAAGAAAAGGGATCGAATCTTCTTTTCCCCTTCCTCTTTCATGAACGCTGTCCTAAACTGGATATTTTGTTATATTTGGGGTTGAAAAAGGATTCAGACTGCTTGCCACACAAAAAAATGCTTTTTTTTTTTTTCTCCCTTTAAATTTAAGGGGGAAGTGTTTCAGTAAACTTTTCCCCTTCATCTTTTATGGGGGACAATAAAATTTTCCCCCATGTGCTATGGAAAGAGGGTTTATAAGGGGAGAGGGGGCAAATTTTATTCTAAGGGAAGGGGAAATTTCGTTTAGAATTTCAGGAAAAACTTCTTTTTCTGAACGAAGTCGAAGTTTGGGGAACTTTGGGGTGAACGAAGTGTGTTTTGATTGATAAGTTTAAAAACAAAAATCAGTTTGGTTACTTAAAAATCACCAGGATTTTTTTTAAGTTAAAAGGGAACATGTCACCAGAAAAAGGCAAATGTGTTTTTTAAAACCCATACTTTTTAAAAATTTTTGGGGTTTGATTTTTTTTTAAAATTTTTCCATGTCCCCAAAATTTTTTTTTTTTAAATTTCTGAAATCAAAAAATTTTTCTCTTAAGCCACTGAGCCCTTAATGGGCCCCTTTGACATTTCCTGATCTGTAGAAATCACGTCTCCCATTTACTTTCTTTTGTTAAACAGGGGGTTTTAAAATTTGACATTTAACACATAAATTAGATGACACATAAAACACATTCACATAGGTGGTGTTCCCCAGCCCCTTTCTCTCTTGAAAAAAACAAAAATAAACCTCGCAAAATCACAGACCATGCCCCAACACTTTTCCCTTGGCAATGATTTTCCACCCTACTTTTCATATTTTTTCCGGGTCTCTGGGGAGGGATGTTAAAATAATTTTAAATTTTGTTAAAAAGTAATCGGGCAAAAAAGGTTTCCCCCTATAATTACCAAATTTTGGAAAGAAAAATGGGAAGTTAAAAAAAAATTTTAAATCTAAGTCAAAAAAATAAAAATAGAAAATAA
>JAODAL010013357.1:0-91632 GCA_025379985.1 Phyllomedusa bahiana | reverse complement strand
AGCCCCATCTCAAGCGTGGACCTTTGGGCAAAAAGATTTGGAGGCGCCCGGCAGCTATCTCTAAGGCCACCGGCAAGCTGTTTTTGGGGTTCCCCAGTGGAGTTGATTTGGGCCCCAAACGATTTTTGGGGGCCACCAGTGGATTTGTTCTGGACCATACCAGTGGAGTGATTCTTGGGGCCCACCAAGGGAGTTGTTCTTGGGCCCAAACCGGGTGGAGCGATTCTTGGGGCCCCCATGGGTTGATTTTTTGGGGCCCCACAAGGGGAGCTTATTCCGGGGCCCCCACCAGTGAATGATCCTTGGGCCCCCTAGTGAATTGAGTCCTGGGCCCCTGAAGTTAACTCCTGGGGCCACCCAGGGGAGTTATTTTTTGGGGGACCCCAGGGGAGGTGATTTTTGGCTCCCAGTGGGTTGATTCTTGACCCCCATAGGGTTTTCTTGGGCCCCAGAAGTGGAATTGATCATTGGGGCCCATCATGGAGAGGATTCTTGGGGCCCAACATGGAGAGGATTCATGAGGCCAAATTTTAAAAAATAAGGATTTTTTTCATGTCAAAGTAGTAAAATATAACAAAACCCCCACGATTTGGTTCCCTGGAAAAATCGCACCGCCCTGCAGAATGAGAAAAACCGTCCTTAATACTAAACAATAAAATCCATCACAAAAAAAATCCTTAAAAATGACCTAAATTGCATTTTTTTTTACGTTCTATTTCACATCATTTTTTTTTATTTTCCCCCAGAATTATGTATTATGGTTTAAAGACTCCTTTTAAAAAGGAAGAAGCCCTCCTATGTCTATGGTGGAAAAAATATGGCATTAAAAAAAAACTAAAAAAAAAAAAATCCGAAAATAGCTGGTCCCTTTAAAGGGGTTAAATTAAAAAATAAGAAAAATTTTGATTTTTCAGCATTTGGACAGAAGGAAACGAGGGGGGTGGATCTGGAATCAAGTAAAACCGGCGTCACTGATGATTTCCCCTTTCCCCGGGGGACATCTCATGTGACCCGGCCCGAGCGGGCGCTCCGCTGGGGAAAAAACTTTAGAGTAAGGTAAAGGGGCTCCCCCCGGGATGAAAACATGGCTTAATGATTATTGCTCCTGCGGCAGCCTAATGACGGGCAGCGGGGGAGGTCTCCTCCTTGCTTCTTCATCAAAAAAAAAGAAAATCCATAAAGCAGAAACCAATCCCAGCCTCTACACCGGGAAGCCCAGATAAGTGCAAAGATTGCTGGTGGCCCCATTGGGGAGATACGACAGAGTTTTCAGGGGGAACAAGACAAAATGGAAAAGGATATCTTTCGATTCGGACGGAAAAATCAGCACTTTTAAAAAATAGACTAAATTTTCGGGCCGCTTAAGTAGCTAAATGAAAAAAAAAAGCAGATATTTGTACTGAAAAGGTTGATTGTGTCAAATATCAAACTTGATTTGGGGAAAAAGGGGGGTAGGACGGTAAAATCACTTTTGCAGATTGTGAATAATTTAAAAAAATGATGATGGGCAAAAAATATGATAAACAAAACAAAAAAAAAAAACCAAAGTTTTTTGCTGTCTCCCCATAGAAAGCTTTTACATTAACTATATAGTACTGAATCCTAAGTCCCAAAAATGTAACAAAAGTTAAAACCTGCTTAATGTACAAAAAATAAAAAAAACTACTAAAATTTCTGCCTTTTATGTACAAGTAAAATAAAAAACTATAATACCTTTCCCCTATGTACAAGAAAAATAACTTAAATTTTAATATTGCCCCCTATTACAAGAATATACGACTTTAATACTGCCCCCTATTTACAAGAATATAACTACAAAAAAATACTGCCCTATTTTTTTTACAAGAATATAACAAATAAAATACCCGCCCCCCCAAACCCCCAAAATATAAATACTATAATACTACACCCCAATGTACAAGAATATAAAAACTATAAAAACTGCCCCCCCTGTTTTTCAAGAATATAAAAAACTATAATACAGCTCCTAAGTACAAGAAAAATAAAATACTAAAATTTTTGCTCCCAAAGTACAAGAAAAAACAAATAAAATACCCCCCCCTCTATGTGCAAGAATATAAACTACTAAAAAAACTTTCCCCCTATGTACAACAATATAACTTCCCATAAAAACGGGCCCCTTTGTACAAGGGAAAATAACTACTATAATTCGCCCCCAAAGTACAAGACAAAAACTAAATATAATACCCGCCCCTTTGAAAGAGAAATTAACTACTTTAATATGCTCCCCATGTACAAGAAATAGCAAATTTTAAACGGCCCCTTTTTCAGGAAAAATTAACTACTATAATACTGCTCCCCATTACAAGAAATAAAATACTATAATCTTGGGCCCCCAAGTAAAAAGAAAATATCTACTATAATACTGTCCCCTATTTACAAGAAAATAAAATACTTTTAAACTTCTCCTAGTACAAGAAAAAAACTACTATAATACCAAAACCCCCCCTATGTACCAAAAATTAAAATACTATAAAACTTCTTTTATATACAAGGGAATAAACTACTATAATACTGCTCCCTATTAACAAGAATTATAATAACCTATAATACTGCTCCCATGTACAAGAATATACCTTCTATAATACTGCCCCTATGTACAGGAATATATCTACTATAATACTGCCCCCTAAGTACAAGAATATAACTACTATAATAATGCCCCCTATGGTATATCAAGATTATAACTCTATAATACTGCTCTATTTACAAGCATTATGTGAGGATGATTCTCCTGTAAGTTGGAAAGCTTCCATATAACACATCTTGTGATCTTTGAGTATTGATCCCTCTACTGAGGTCTCTGGTTACACGTGAGATGGCGCTGGTTGCGTATCATCCGCTCCAGGTATTGCTCCAGGAAGGGATGTAAATAGCCGAGTGATATTTTCACCATTTTTTGAAGCCCTCATTGATTCCTCGTGACAAGGTCAATTGAAGTGATATCAGAATGTTGAGTCCTGAGCCGGTGGGGATCCCATTAAATCCCCAAAGGTTGGCAGCCTATGTCAGGCAATGGTGAAGGGGAGTTTATGGGGTAAAGTAGTAACACAACTGCCTGACCATGTAATCCAGTGGAGCAATGGAGACTTCCCTCGTGTCCACAGCCCATTTCGTTCCCTAATTACTTCCTACTGAAATCCTATGGATAATAGAAAAGAAATCATAGCTTTATTCTGCAGACGCTGCGGCGCGTATATTATAATCTCAAGGGAACCACCTTATCCATGCCTCAATAATCATTACTTTTTCAAGTGTATCTAGGCCTCACATGTGTGATATTTTCTGCTGAGTCACTGTATCTAAGCCTACAACGAGAGGAGGTACATGGATTACCATTACTGAGGAATGGAGAGGAGGTACATCAACTACTACTACTGAGGAATGGAAAGGAGGTACATGGACTACCTCTACTGGAGGAATGGAGAGGAGGTACATGGACTACCTCTGCTGGAGGAATGGAGAGGAGGTACATGGACTAACACTACTGGAGAATGGAGAGGAGGTACATGGACTATCATTACTGGAGGAATGGAGAAGAGGTACATGGACTACCTCTACTGGAGGAATGGAGAAGACGTACATGGACTAACACTACTGGGGGAATGGAGAGATGGTACATAGACTATCACTACTGGGGGAATGGAGAGGAGGTACATGGACTACCACTACTAGGAAATGGAGAGACGGTACATGAACTATCATTACTGGGGAAATGGAGAGACGGTACATGGACTATCATTACTGGGGGAATGGAGAGGAGGTACATGGACTATCACTACTGGGGGAATGGAGAGACGGTACATGGACTATCACTACTGGGGAAATGGAGAGACGGTACATGGATTATCACTACTGGGGGAATGGAGAGGAGGTACATGGACTACCTCTACTGGGGGAATGGAGAGGAGGTACATGGACTACCTCTACTGGGGGAATGGAGAGGAGGTACATGGGCGATCATTACTGGGGGAATGGAGAGGAGGTACATGGACTATCATTACTGGGGGAATGGAGAGGAGGTACATGGACTATCATTACTGATGGAATGGAGAGGGAGTACATGGACTATCATTACTGGGGGTATGGAGAGGAGGTACATGGATTACCACTACTGGGGAATGGAGAGGAGGTACATGGACTACCACTACTGGGGAATGGAGAGGAGGTACATGGACTACCACTACTGTGGAATGGGAGAGGAGCACATGGACTACCACTAGTGGGAATGAGAGGAGACATGACTAACGGCACTAGTGGGAATGTAGAGAGGTTAAAATGGACGTACCAACTACTGGGAATGGAGAAGAGGTACATGGACTAACACTACTAGGGGAATGGAGAGACGGTACATGGACTATCACTACTGGGGGAATGGAGAGGAGGTACATGGACTACCTCTACTGGGGGAATGGAGAGGAGGTACATGGACTACCTCTACTGGGGGAATGGAGAGGAGGTACATGGACTATCATTACTGGGGGAATGGAGAGGAGGTACATGGATTACCACTACTGGGGGAATGGAGAGGAGGTACATGGGCGATCATTACTGGGGAATGGAGAGGCGTTACATGGACTATCATTACTGTGCAGTGGAAGGAGGATGTACATGGACAATCATTACTGACGAAGATGGAGAGGGAGTACAATGGACTATCACTACAGGGTGGAAGGGTGAGGAGTACATGGGATTACCACTACTGCGGGGGAATGAAGAATGAGGTAACAATGGACTATCATTACTGGGGGAATGGAGAGGAGGTAAATGGACTATCCATTACGGGGGAATGAAGAGTAGGTAATGTGGGCTATCATTACTGGGGGAATGGAGAGGAGGTACATGGGCTATCATCACTGGGGAAATGGAGAAGAATTACATGGACTAACACTACAAGGGGAATAGAGAAGAGATACATGGAATACCTTTACTGGGGTAATGGAAAGGAGTTACATGGATTACCACTACTGGGGTAATGGAGAGGGGGTACATGGATTACGACTACTGGAGGAATGGAGGGGAGGTACATGGACTACCACTACTGGGGGAATGGAGAGGGGGTACATGGATTACCTCTTCTGGAGAATGGAGAGACAGTACATGGACTACCACTACTGGGGGAATGGAAAATGGGCACATGGACTACCAGTACTAAGGGAAAGGAGAGTAGATACAAGGACTATCACTTCTGGGGGAATGAAGAGTGGGTACAATACCTACCGCTACTGGGGGAATGGAGAGGAGCTACATGGACTCCCACTACAGAAGGAACGGATAGCGGGTACATGGACTACCATTACTGGGGGAATGGAGAGTGGGCACATGGACTGCCAATACTGAGGGAATGAAGAGAGGGCACATGGACTTCCACTACTGGGGGAATGAAGAGCGGGTACATGAACTACTTCTACTGGGCGAATATAGAGAGGGCACATGGACTTCCACTACTGGGGGAATGAAGAGCGGGTACATGGACTACTAGTACTGGAGGAATGGAGAGTGGGTACATGGACCACTAGTACTGGGGAAATGGAGAGTGGGTACATGGATTACCACTATAGGAAGAATGGAGAGCGAGTACATGGACTACCTCTACTGGGAAATGGAGAGCGCGCACAATGACTCCCACTACTGGGGAAAGGAGAGCAGACACATGGACTACCAGTACTGGAGAATGGAGTTGATTCTTGGGAGCCAACCAGTGGAGTTGATTCTTGGACTATCAGTGGAAATGATTCTTGGGCAACCAGTGGAGTTGAATCTTGGACCCCACCATGGAGTTGATTCTTCAGGGACCCACCAGTGGAGTTGATTCTTGGGACCCCACCAGTTGGAGTTGATTCTTGGGACCCACCAGTGGAGTTGATTATTGGGACCCACCAGTGGAGTTGATTCTTGGGGCCTATCAGTGAAAATGATTCTTGAGGCCCACCAGTGGAGATGACTCTTGGGATCCACCAGTGGAGAGGATTCTTGGTGCTCACCAGTGGAGTTGATTTTTGGGACCCATTGGTGGAGTTGATTCTTGGGGACCACCAGTGGAGATGACTCTTGGGATCCACCAGTGGAGATGATTCTTGGTGCCCACCAGTGCTACTGTACATGAATGCAAGTACTACTGTACACATGGCTTTCTGCTTTTCTTGCTAAAAGCAAACCTGGGCTCTCTATTCTCAGGGGCCGACCATGCACAGAGGCCCACCATAGGTTTTTCTTGCTATCTTGTGGGTAGGTGCTAGCCTGGGAGTCCCACTATCCTGAGTCTATAAAACCCAATCAGCCATTATCACTAGACAAAGACACAGTGTAACGTACAAAGCTAACTCTTCAACTGATAAGATACGTTATAACCCCTGATCCACTAAACTAGTATAATAACCTTTTCTTAATAGTGTCATTTTATGGAATTAATTCTATTTCCGCACAATAAATCACAAATCCATTGACCTCCTTTTAAAAAGTGACTGTAATTATCAAATGGTCAAGATCTGACGCGGCTCTGGATCCTGAGTGGCCATAAAACATCCTTGGAGAGTTTCCCCAGGCTAATAGACTCAATTGTAGATAGTAAGTATCGTTAAATTAAGACACAAGTGTAGCAGGGCAATGGACTATTAGAGAGATGGCGAGTCGACCTGCGGTGGAGACGCCTCGGGGAGCACATTGATATACAGCATTGGCTTCTGAAAAGGAGGATGATAAGAACGCAATCAGCTAGTTAGTACAACTCTTTACGAGGGAAAGGCAATAACAGCAAAGTGTGAATATTTCCTATGGGACGCGCGGGAAACATCCGGGCGGAGAATGGCTCTTGTCTATCACCAGTCGCTGTGTTTGTGATTATCGCTCTTGTTTCCCATCAAACATGAAAACAATTAAAGAGTGATTCCAGGAGTCTCAATAGACGACAGCGGAGGCGGCGTTGCTCCCAGATGATAATCACCGTGTTCATCAGAATGAATTCTAAAACCAATCACTGCACATTGCTTCCTTCTTCGACTTCAAGCAATAGCATATTGCGCCTCATGATTTCTGTCTAATGCAATACACACCGGACAAGTCAGTGACATCACTGAGGATGCCTAATATCACTAGAGAGTGGCGGTGACATCACTGAGAATGCCTCCTATCACTCGAGGGCAGTGGTGACATCACTGAGAACACCTATCACTAGAGAGTGGCGGTGACATCACTGAGAATGCCTCCTATCACTAGAGGGCAGTGGTGACATCACTGAGAACACCTATCACTAGAGAGCGGCGGGGACGTCACTGAGAATGCCTCCTATGCATCACTAGAGAGCGGCGGTGACATCACTGAGAATGCCTATCACTAGAGAGTGGCGGTGACATCACTGAGAATGCCTCCTATCACTAGAGAGCAGTAGTGACATCACTGAGAATGCCTCCTATGCATCACTAGCGGAGCGGCCGGTACATCACTGAGAATGCCCTCCTATCACTAGAGAGCGCAGGTGACATCACTGATAATGTCTCCTATCACTAGAGAGCGGCAGTAACATCAATAGAAATGCCTCCTATCACTAGAGAGATGGCCGGTTGACATCACTTAGAATGCCTCCTATCACTAGAGAGCCGACGGTGACAATCATGAAAATGCCTCCTATCACTAAGAGCGGCGTTGAGATCACTGAGAATGTCTCCCTATCACTAGAAGAGCGGCGTGTGACCTCACTGAGAATGCCTCCTATCACTAGAGAGCGGTGGTCGGTGACATCACTTAGAATAGCCCTCCTATCCATCCCTAAGAGCAGCAGTGAAACATCACTGAAATCCTCCTATCACTAGGAGGGTGGCGATGACATCACTGAGAATGCTCCAATCACTAGAGAGCGGTGGGGACATCACTGAGAATGCCTCCTATCACAGAGAGCAGCAGTGACATCACTGAGAATGCCTCCTATCACAGTAAAGCGTGCCATCACTGAGAAATGCCTCCTATCACTAGAGAGAGCGGCCGAGTGACATCACTGAGAATGCCACCTATCACTAGAGAGCGCGGTGACATCCTGAGAATGCCCGTCCTAGTCACTAATGAGGGCAGGTGTGACATCACTGAGAACACCTATCACTAGAGAGTTGGCGGGACATCCACTGGAATGCCTCCTATCACTAGAGGGCAT
Organism: Phyllomedusa bahiana; assembly: GCA_025379985.1. NCBI lineage: Eukaryota > Metazoa > Chordata > Amphibia > Anura > Hylidae > Phyllomedusa > Phyllomedusa bahiana. The sequence goes on along the minus strand of JAODAL010013357.1, from coordinate 83,468 downwards.
GTGAACATCACTGAAACACCTACACTAGGAGACGCGGGGACATCACTGATACACTTCCTCCTATGCATCAACTAGAGAGCGCGGTGACATCACATGAGAATTCCTCCTATCACTAGATAGCGGCGGTGACATCCACTGGAGAATGGCCACCTATCACTAAGAGCAGTAGTGACATCACTTGAAAATGCCTCCTATGCAATCACTAGAGAGCGGCGGTGGACATCACTGAGAATGCCTCCTATCACTAGAGACGCATTGACATCACTGAGAATGCCTCCTATCACAAGAGAGCGCAGTAACATACAATGAGAATGCTCTATCACTAGAGATGGCGGTGACATCGACTGAGAAGCCTCCTATCACTAGAGAGGGCGACGGTGAAATCACAGAAAATGCCTCCTATCAGCACTAGAGAGCGGCCCGTGAATCACGAGAATGTCATCTCTCTCTATCACTACACTCAATAGCGGCGGTGACATCACTGAAGAATTGCCTCCTATCACACTAGAGAGCGGTGGTGACACACAGAGAATGCTCCCTATCATTAGAGAGTGGCGTGACATCAACTGATAATGCCCTCCTAACACTAGAGAGCGGCGTTGACATCACTGAGAATGCCTCCTATCACTAGAGAGCGGCGGTGGACATCACTGAGAATGCCATCCTATCCATCACTAGAGAGCAGCATTGGACATCACTGAGAATGCCTCCTATCACTAAGAGTGGCCCGATGAAATCACTGAGAATGCCTCCTATCACTAAAGCGGTGGGACAATCACTGAGAATGCTCCTATCACTAGAGAGAAGCAGGACATCACTGAGAATGCCTCCTATCACTAGAGAGCGTTGCCAACACGTGAGAAAAAAAAAAAAAAAAAAAATGCCTCCTATCACTAGAGAGAGGCGGTACATCACTGAGACTGCCTCCCATCACTAGAGAAGTGCTATGACATCACAGAGAATGTCCTCCAACACTATAGAGCGGCGGTGACAATCACTGAAATGCCTCCTATCCACTAGAGAGCGGCGGTGACTCACTTGAGGATCCTCCTATCCACAATAGAGCGTGGGGACCATCACTGAGAATGCCTCCTATCACTAGAGAGCGGTGCTCTCACTGAGAAGGCCCTTCCTGTCACTAGTGAGAGGTGGTGACATCACTGACAATGCCTCCTATCACTAGAGAGCGGCGGTGACATTACTAAGAATGCCTAATGTCACTAGAGAGCGGGGGTGACATCACTGAGAATTAGTGATGAGCGATTACGTTGACTATCGTCATCGGGTCGATAGTCGAACGGCAATTATCAAGACGATTCCGATAGTTCGATAATAAATTATCGCCGATGTACCATTAAAGTCTATGGAGAGGAACAACACCTCATTATTACACCCAAACAGGGCTGGATAAGCTGGAATAAACATCCCACAACAGTCAAATGGAAACCTGCTACCATCTTAGGCAAAACACACTAAGGTTATAAAAGCCACAGAAAAAAAATCACAGAGCCATTCACTATCCTGTTCTTGTACCCACATCATGACCCTTAAACCTGCATGACCTCACAAATTAAAAAGTCAGTAAGGCAAGTAAGATTGAACATCATTTACTTGAGCTGGACATTGAATATCCTGTTCCTGGAACGCAGCCATGAGCCCCAAACCATCATGACCCCCACATTTTAAAAAGTGCCGGAAAAGGAGTCTTTCAACCACCATTTTAGTTTCAACTGGACTTTGACCATACATGTCCTGGGCCACAGCATGACCCCTAAACCTTTTTGATTCCACAGATCACAAAGTGGCACTATGCTATTTTGTACGTGACTGTGTCATTTAGAATATTTTTTTGGTACTGACATTAGTTTTACAGAATTTATTTAGGACGTTTAATTTATAGTATTTACATAAATCATTTTGCTTTTTTTCAAGTGTGTGTGAACATAACAACATACACCCTCCCTGCAAGTTTTCTAAAGGTACTATTTTACACGTGATAGATGTTTAATACGTCGCTCCACACCATAAGTGATACAAGCTAATCATCCCCAAAACACTTCTTAGTTGAGAAGACATTTTCCCTCTCTGGCTTCTGAGAGTGATTCACCAATCAATTTAATGGTTTCATTTTTCCTCCAAATCCTCTTCAGGTGATTAGGGCACAGACTCCCCTGGAGAACAGATAATGGCGACCCCCATAGTGACTCGTCAAGCCCCCAGAAAATTTTAAGCCTCAAATTGTGCAATGTGTCCAGCCCTGGAGCCTTTTGACACTACTTAACCTCACAGAAATCACTTTTTCCAAATCTTGATTTTTTAGAGAAATTTGAAGCTCTCCAGATTGCCCCTAACGTGAAACCAGTGCTGGCCATCACCCTCTGTTAACGCGGAGGTCCAGCTGCCAGGTCAGACTTACAGTGGGTGGGTGCGGTGAGAGCCCAGGCTAGCAATCTGTCCACTATTAACACGCAGTTAAAAAGCCCTTATGACGCGCATACGTCAACAGTCTTGCTGAAAGCAGAGTGCGGAAGCGGACACACACAGAGGAAAGACCTCCTGCTTCCACAGTACACAGTCAAAGACCTGGTAGCGGCATGCCCCCTCTGTATGAGTGCGTACCAATTAGGTTTCCACTTGGAAATACTGGTGGTCTAACGCTCCTGTACACCCAGGTGCCCTTTATCTTGACATACTTTTTCGTCATTTTACCACGTGCTGAGGAAATGGTCCTCTGTAACTTTGTTCTCTGTCCGTGCTCCATACTCCATGTCCTCTGAATAACCTACATCTGGTCAAGTTTTCCTGTACCTCCCTTGTACAATTCAGAGGAATTTTTTTACCAGCTATTTTGTACATGCAAGTTTTTTAGTAGTTTAATTCTAGAAAAAACATTTTTAAAATAGGATGGAATCCCACCATGTCTTTGTTTCTCTTTTTTAATTGTATTAAATGGGTTGTCTCAATACAGGAATTGCTAGCTAGTTAAAGATCTTCAAAAACAAGTCATTTTGCAATATGTGTCCATTAACAGTGTCCTACCTATTCCTGTTTCTGACAGCACCGTCACCCTTGAGCCAATCTTGACAATTGTGAAGAACAAATGTCTGTTAGAAACAATTTTTTTTTTATAATAGGACCTGTAGTATAGCTGCATGTCACAGCAAAATGCACCTAAAAATTCAAAACATGACCCTTGAGCCACTTTTGACAATTGTGAGAACAATGTTGTTAGAACAATTTTTTTTATAATAGGACCTGTAGTATAGCTGCATGTCACAGCAAAATGCCCCCAAAAATTCAAAACATGACCTTGAGCCACTTTTGAAAATTGTGAAGAACAAATTGTCACGGGGGTCGCGGGCTCTGCTGCCCCCCGCGGCCGCAGGGGCTCCGGTGCGGCAGCTGCAGCTGCCCGCGACCACCCCGCTCCTGTCCCGGCCCAGCGCCGCTCCCCTTACCCGTCCGCGCTCCGGGGAACGCTGTCCCCGCCCGTCCCAGCCGCCGGGCGCGTGCCCTGTGCTTAGGCGCGCGCGCCGGCTTCTCTAATTTAAAGGGCCAGCGCCCCGATAATTGGTCAATTATCAGGCGCTGGTTTCTATTTTAGCGGTACCCCCCCTGCACTTCCTGCCAGTCCTTTGGGTTCTTAAGAGTGTTTGGGTCCTTATGTCCGTATTGCTTACCCGTGTACCAGCCGTCCGCCAGTTTCCAGACCTTGCCGCTTGCCGCCTCCCCCTGACCTTCCCCCCCGCCTTAAACCAAACCCTCTGCTGGGGCCCTGACCTTCGCCTGCCCCGATTCGCCTCTGGATTCGATTTTGTACCACCAGTCCCCAGGCCCCTCCAAGCAAGTCTGTAGGGGTAAGACCTGGTAGTTCACCCGAGCAACCCATCCCGCTTTGGGGGCTTGGTAAAAAACCGGGGCAAATTAGTTTCCTTTCCCCTGACGTGGCTTAGGTTCACGCTTGCGGGGGTCCACGAACCCACCCGTCCCCTTTACAGTACGGACTGGCCATGGTTTCCCGCCGGGGTCCCCTTACTGTACTTCGTGAGTCTCAAGGCTGTCTCCACAGTGCCACGTATTGCCCAGCTCCCCCCATGATGCAGAACTAGCAGCTCGCCTACCCCCCTGCGAGGGGCTCCCCCCCCCGGGCACCATTTGCCCCTACCTAAACCCTTCTGCAGCTCCCGCCCCCCGTCACGTTTTGATGGAGATCCCGGAAAATGCCGTGGTTTTATCATCATGCCCATCCCCCTGGAGTTTTTGGGGGCCCATTCCCCCCAGCGGGCAAAGGGTGCCTTTTTTATAGCCTCTTGTCGGGGGAACCCTTGGCTGGGCCCCTCCGTTAGGGGCCCGGGGTACCACAGACGGCGAATCTAAAAACCTTTCCTCCAGGGGTTCTGCACCGTCTTTGGGGAACCTGCCGTGCCTCCTCGCGGGGGGGTTTTTGCTCCGTCTCCGCAGGGGCAACCCATGTGGGTCCAAAACCCTTGAGTTCCGCCCCCTTTGCCTCTGAACTGAATGGAATAATGAGGCCCTGGTGGAAACCTTCTGGCAAGGGCCCCTCGGCCATATTAAGGATGAGCTCGCGGTCGGGATCTTCCGTTACCTGGTTTTTGAACTGTTTTCGTTGGCCTCTCGAATAGACTTTTCGTTTGGGAAAAAGAAAAAGGAGCCCGTTTTTCAACGGGGGGTCCCCCGCTCCCCCGCCGCTACCCCCTTTTGGCTCCGTCTTCCCAAAATTTTTCCCTCCACTCCCCTCTGCCTAAGGTTCCGGAGGATGTATCCTACAAAACGAGAGAGCCCACGTCCCAGGAAGAATTCGCAGCGCCCCTGGGGCATTATCTTTACCCGTGGGGGTTTCGGCCTTTTTTTTGGGGGACTGCCCGGTGCGCCCCGGGGAACTTGCCCCCATTAGGGTTCGCGTGTGGCGTCCCTAGGGTTCTTTTCAGCATTCCCCCGGGTTGACCATTCCCAGCCCTGTGGAATTTCCCCGGCGCCCCTTTCCAGGCCCCGCCTTCCTTGTTCGGGGCCCCCGAGGGAAATTTATCACCGGCTCGGGGTCCCCAATATCGCTCCCCGGTGACCCCTTTTTTTTTGAAAAAAACCCATGTAGCCCTCCTTGTTAGGGCGAATTCCCAAAGGGAGGGTGATTGGGTTTTCTGCCGGCCCCTTCTCTCTACGAGGGGCGCTCTACACAAGGAAATCTAAAAAAACGCTGGGCCCTGGTTTCCTCGCCTGCCCTGAGATTTCCGGGCCTTCCAGGTTGCAACGCATGCTCCGACCTTGGACGGGACACGGGCGAAATATCCGTTGGGGCCCTGCGTGCCACTCGGCTGCCTTCCGGTCCCCCGTCTGCCTTCGGCCCCGCTCCTGTTAACTTTAAAAACCTCTGTGGGTTTTTCCCGCCCCGTATCAGGACTTGGCCGATGTTTTTTCCAAAAAACAGGCCGAAACTCTACCGCCGCAAAAACCGTTCGTTTCCCCCCTTTGATGCTTCCTGGGACAACTCCTCCCCGAGGAAGAGTTCCCCTTTTTCGCCCGGGAACAAAGGGCATGTGAATAACCAAAGAACCTCCAAAAGGGATTCATTCTAGTCCCCCCTCCCCCCGCGGGGCTGGTTTCTTTTTTTAAAAAGAAAGATGGTTCTCTCCGACATGATCGATTACCGGGGACTTAATTTTACTAAAAGAATGTACCCCCCTGCCGTGATCTCGGAATGTTCGATCGTTGCGGTGCAACTTTTTCCAATTTGGACCTTCAGGGGCATATAACCGATTCGTTTTCGGAAGGCGAAGGAAAACACCTTTTAATACCAGAGGGGCCTTTTTTAAAATACCTCCATGCCATTTGGCCCTGCAACGCTCCGGGGTGTTCCGAATTTTGTTAATGAATCCCCCGAGACCCCCTTTACGTCTGCGTGATTGTCTATTTTGACGATATCAAAAATCTTCCCCCCCTACCTGAGACTCCCCGCCCCCACGTCCCCGGTATAACGTCTCCGGGCCACCGGCTATACGCTAAACTAGAAAAATCCTCTTCGAACGCCCCGTTCCCTTTCCCGGGTTTACTAGTTTGGGATAAAGGTTTCCCAAAAATGGCCCTTAAAGTTGTCTGCATCCTAAAAAGGGCCCGCCCTGTGGTCCCCGCCAATCCAACGTTTTTTTGGATTTCGCAAACTTTTTTTTTTTTTTCAGACAATTCTTTCCCTATTTCTCCACGCTCGGGGCCCCGCTGGTGGCCCTCAAAAAGAAAATGCCAACCCCCCAAATCATGGCCACCGAGCCAAAAAAGGGTTTTATCCCTCAAAAACAAACGCTTCTGCCCCCTGCTGTCTCGCCCACCCACAACGCCCCTTTAAAACCCCCGGGGGTAGACCCTCCTCGTGGGCAGGGAGGGTTTTCCCTCCAGAAGTCCCCCTCCGGAAAAAACACTACTTTGGCTTCTTCCCAAACCCTTTCCCCAGCCGAAAAAACGATCATCGGAGATCGGGGAAATTGCTGGCAATTAATTGGCCCTGGAAGAATGGCGGCACCCGCTGGGGGGGAGCCTGTCCCCCCACCGAAAATTTACCGACACAAAATCTTCTCTACCTACGTCTGCCCCAAAGGGGGAATCCTCGGGAAGCTAGGGGGTCACTCTTTTTCCCCAGATTTTTTTTCTTTTCCCCTTTCGACCGGCTGGGAAAAACAAAGAGCAACGCCCTCTCTAGACCTCTGACAGTGGGGCTGGAGCCCCTTGCAGCATAAATTCCCCCCCCGTCTCCTCCCCTGGTCCGGTGGCCTTCGAAAACTGCCTCCGGGAAGTTCTATGTACGCCCTGCTATGCGGCCTGTATCCCGAAGGGGGACATGACTCGCGAACCGCTGGGCACCCGGGGGTCCATAAGTCTCAGCAAATAATCTCCCCGGTACTATTGGTGGCCCATCTCCCTTCGGGACTTAGAGACTTTGTCCTGGCCTGTGATCCCCGTGCCCGTAAAAGGCCCTCGGTCAGACCCGCGGGTCTGCTCTGCCTCTCCCGGGGCCAGAAAAAACTTGGTGCATATTTCATGGATTTTTGTTCTGACCCCCAGCCCCTCAGGTAACACGGTCCCCCTTTGGGGAGTAGCGACAGATTTTGGAAATTCCCACTTTTTCCCCTGCCGGGGGTTTCCCTCCGTTCCCACACCCAGCACTTCTTCCACACATCTTTCGACTAATGGGCCCCCCTTGCATATTTCCTGATGGGGGGTCCCCGTTTTTATCAAAATTTTGGCGGCCCTGTGTGCCAAATTTCAGATTTTAGTTGGACTTCCCCCGCATATCATCCCCAAACCACGGGGAGGGGGGAGGGTCAACCAAATTTTTAGGTACTTAATCTGCACATTTTGTGTCCCTCGCCAGGATAACTGGGGTGACCCCTCCCCCGGGGGGAATTTTTCTATAATCTTAGATTCGAAACCCCGGAGCCCCCCCTTTTTTTATTGTGTTTTTGGGGTGCATCCCCGCCCACCCTCCCTTGGCCTCCCCGGGGGAATCCCTGCGTGGATGCCCAAGTACGGGACATCAAGACACTCTGGCAAGTTTCCGACAGGCCCTTTTTTCGGGCCTCCCCCGCCCCAAATTTTAGGGCCCATAGGCCCCGGAGACCTCCTCCGATTTAACCCGGGTGATGGGTTTTGGCTATCGGCAAAATAATCCCCTTCAAAAATGCCCAGCTAAAGTTGGGCCCAAATTTCTGGGTCCCTTTGTAGTACTCCGGACTTTTAACCCCGGGATCCTACAACTCCGCTTTCCTCCCACTCTGCGGTCCCGAAGCCTTTCCATGTCTCGCTCCCAAGCCCGTGGGCTGAATGCTTCTCCCCTAGATTGGCTCGCCTTCTCCGGGGGCCCAACTTGATAACATCTTGGGTCAAAGGGGTGCGGCGCAAAGACAGTGGGGGAAGCGGTTTTCTTTCTCATTGACGGAAGGGGTTCGGGCCCCAGGGGGGTCCTGGAACCTGAGGCCAACCGCCCCCCACCTCTCTCTAGGTTTTTTAAAAAAAAGGGGGGAGACTAAGGGGGAGTCGTCACGGGGGGTCGCGGGCTCTGCTGCCCCCCACGGCCGCGGGTCCCGGGGCGGCGGTGCAGCTGCCCGCGAACCACCCCGCCCCGTCCCGGCCCAGCCCGTCCCTTCCCTCCGCGCTCCGGTGAACGCTGTCCCCGCCCCCCTCCCAGCTCCGGGCGCGTGCCCGGTTTTAGGCGCGCCGGCTTTCTTAATTTAAAGGGGCCCGCGCCCCCATAAAATTTGGGCAATTATCAGCCGGGGGCTATTTAGCGGTACGCCCCCCCGCACTTTCCCGCCAATCCGTTGGGTGCTTAGAGAGTGTTTGGTGTGCTTGTGTCCCCTATTGGGTACCCGGACCAGTCCCCTTGCCACGTTTACAGACCTTGCCCGCTTGCCGCCGCCCCACCTTCCGCCCCCCTCTGACCAGAACCTCTCTTTTCCTGCCCCTGACCCTTTTGCCTGTCCCCCACTTCGCCTCGGATTTCATTTTGGGACCACCAGTCCCCCGGCCGCCCTCCGCAAGCAAGTACGCAGGGGTAAAACCTGGTAGTCTCACGCCGCAGCAATCCCCCGTTTGCGGGGGGCCTGGTGAAAACCGGGGGTACTTTGTTCCGTTCCTGGCGTGGCAAAGGGACATCGCTTGCGGGGGCCAGCGAATCCACGTACCCTTTCCCCAATGTCTGTTAGAAACAAAAAAAATTTAAAAAAGGGACCTGTATATAGCTGCATTCCAGCAAAATGCCCCAAAAATTCAAAACATGACCCTTGAGCCACTTTGGACAATTGTGAAGAACAAATGTCTGTTAGAAACAATTTTTTTTTTTAGAATAGGACCTGTAGTATTGCTGCATTTCAAAGCAGCATGACCCAAAAAATTATAAAAATGACTTCTCAGCCACTGTTAAAAATTGTGAGGGAGAAATGCCACTTAAAAGCCACATTTCTGTTCCAAAGGACCATGATTATTGCTGTATCTCACAGCAACATGACCCCAAAAAAATATAAATATGACTTCTCAGCCACTATTAAAAATTGAGAGGGAGAAATGCCACTTAGAAGCCACATCTCCTGTTCCAAAGGACCATAATTATAGCTGTATCTCACAGCAACATGACCTCAAAACCATTGACAATGCGAAAACTTCTAAAGATAAAGTGAGTAAATGGAATACGGTGTTGTCATGAAACCTTGCTGTCTTTTACAGTCTCCTCACAGCAAAATGAACTGTTGGGAAAAGAGAATAAAAATTGCAGTAAGAAATGATCATTTTAAAAATAAGTTTTCAAGAGGACCATTTCTGTTTGAAGAGGAATGTGAAGTAGACCGGCAACTAATCGGTGACCTCGGCAATTGGGGCCACAACATCATCAGAGATCCATGCCTGATTCATCTTGATGAAAGTCAAACGATTCACATTATCTGTGGAAAGCCGGATGCGTTTGTCTGTAATGACTCCTCCAGCTGTGCTGAAGGTCCGCTCAGATATGACGCTGGCTGCTGGGCAGGACAACACCTCTATGGCGTGGCGAGCGAGCTCGGGCCATTCGTCCATTTTGGATACCCAGAAGTCTATTGGGTCCAGAACACATCCAAAAACATCGGTGTTGAGACGCAGATAGTCGTGCACCATGATCTTAAGCTGGTCTCTGTGTGTTGGATGTGTGCCCTGCATTGCATGCGTTGGTGAGGGTGTGTAAATAAAGATTGCCAGAGGTCACCCATTAGGCTTCTGCCACCTTGCCTGCTGCTGCTGCTGCTGCCGCTACGGCTACTTGGCACTCTACTGCTGTCACGTCGCTGATGTTGTTCCACCGTGACATTTGAAGAACGTGAATCAGACGCAACAGATGTCTCCAGTTGATCAATCAGCAAGGTCTCCATTTCCTGCATTTTACTCTCTATTTGGGTGGAAGGAAAGTGCTGAGTTTTGTTTTGTACTGGGGATCCAGGAGGGTGGCCACCCAGTAACTGTTGTTCATTTTGATGGCCTTAATGCGAGGATCATGTTGTAGGAAATGGACCATCCAAGCACTCATGTGAGAGATGGAGCCTTGATTTCCCAAGCCTCTACTGTCGAGGGGCACTAGTAAACTGATCTTCCTCATCTTCCTCCTCCGCCTCAAATTCGCGCCAACCTCTTTCCAAGGCAGGGACGTCGGTAACGTCGGTGTCTAGGAATACCTCCTCCTCCTCCGCTTTCTCTGGCACAGCTTCAACACAGCCCTGACTTGCCTGAGATGATGCACCCTGAGAGCTGATGTGCCACCTTGCACTAGCCCTGGACCCCGAACCACTGCCTAATGAAGACCGATGAAATTGTGAAACTGTCGGGCCTTGTGGATTTGACAGAGAGAAAAGCTCCGTGTCCGCATCTGTGTCCGTCTCCTCCTCTGTCGCTGGCGGAACCTGTTGTTTCAGAGTGTCCAACGATCGTTCCAGAACTAAGATCACCACAATGCTCATGCTGACAAGGGCATTGTCCGCACTGACCATTTTGGTGGCTTCTTCAAAACTGGCAAGGATGGTGCAGAGCTCTTTCACCTGCCTCCACTCTCGGTGGCTCAACACCCCGAGGTCCGCACCGCTGCTTGTCAGGCCATGTGTCACTTCGTACTGCGTAATGGCATTGCGCTGCTGCCACAATCGCTGGAGCATGTGGAGGGTGGAATTCCAGCATGTTGCCACGTCAACAATGAGACGGTTGACGGGGAGGCCGAGCTGACGCTGCAACGCAGCCAGGCGGGATGAAGCAGGGTGCGAACGGCGGAAGTGCGAACTTAGACTTCGAGCCTTCCTCAGCAGGCAGTCCAGACCCGGGTAGCTCTTTAGAAATTTCTGGACGACAAGGTTCATGACATGTGCCAGGCAAGGGATGTGCTCCAGCCTACCGATCTTAAGGGCGGCCAGCAGATTTCGCCCATTATCGCACACCACCTTGCCTGGCACAAGGTTCTTGTCACCCAGCCAGCGCTCGGTCTCGTTGCGGAGAGCCGTCCACAGCTCCTGACCTGTGTGTGGACGGTCTCCAAGACAGATTAATTTCAACACGGCCTGGTTTCTCTGGGCACGTGATGCCACCAGAGGACCTTGTGGGAAAGAACCCTGCACCATCTCTGCGGTTTTGAAGAGCGTGCGCCGAGCCTGAGAGCCACCGTCACCCCCAGAGACATCCACCCAGATATAGCGGCCTTGGCCGTGCTTACTAGTCCATGTGTCAGTGGTCAGATGGACTTTTCCAGCCACAGATGCAGACAACGCGCTTGAAATTTTAGATGACACGTGGCTGGCCAGGACAGGGACAGCATTTCTGGCAAAGAAATGCCTGCTCGGCATCTGGTATTGGGGTCAGACAAGGGCCATGACGTGGCGGAACCCATCTGTGTCCACCAGACGGAAAGGCAACATTTCCAAGGCCAAAGCCTGGCAATGCCGACATTCAGGCTTTTGGCTTTGGGATGGTTTGGGTTAAAGTGTTTCTTCTGCTCCCAAACCTGGAAGACAGAAGGCTGGCTGCTAGACTGGCCGCTGTACGGCGTGCAGGTCGTCAAACTGGTGGAAGGAGAAGGGGTAGGATGGGTCTCTGGTGGTGCTGGTGGTACTCGGGCGAAGGTGGAGGCTGAAGCGGAGGCTGATCCCTGATCATGACTCTGAGAGATATGGGCAGCTGAGGAACACTTGGTGGTGGCAGAAGAGGAGGAGGCGGAGACAGAGGGTGGGGGCCCCGGCGTCGGTCTGGCCTTTTTTGGCCAAGTGTTGCCTCCATTTCAACTCATGCTTTTGCTGCATGGGGACTAGGACATTTTGGTGGTGGTTAAAACCTAAGGTTCTTGCCTACTTATGCGTTTACGGCAAAGGGGCATATGACATCGCTGGGTGAATCAGAGGCTTGCTAAAAGGAAGGCCCAGGTTTGAGAGGTCCTGGACCTTTTGACGGCGATAAAACGAGGAGCGGGGTTTCCGCTGACCGTGGCTGGCGGAATCATATCAGGGGACTTCTGCGCCCGCCCTCTCCCTTTTTGAGGCGGGACCCGTACTGACATACCCATCGTCTTCCTCCTCATCCAGTGATGAAGCGCTCCCCAAGCAAATTCTGCTGAAAAGACCACGTTTGATCCGCAATGTCGTCATCATCATCCATCATCAACACAGGTGACTTCGTGTCCTGACATTCTGCATCCAGGAGCTGCGGGCTACAAGCAAGGGGGACTGCAAGGCGTTACCGACCGCCTGGGATTTTTGCCGATTGACTGGCTCCTTCTCCTCCTCTGATGGCATCAGTAATGGCGTCAGAGCAGAGAAATCATCCTCTTTGTCTCTTGATCTTTTAACATGCCTTCTGACACCAAACCCACATTTTGTCACCCAAAAAAGGTTTCAGAAAATGGTTTATCCACAGTGGTGGGTACACGAGTTGACATTTGGGCTGCTTCATGTTGGCGGTTTGCGGGATGACGACATTTGTGGCCGTGACTGGGGAGGACGAGGAGGTAAGACTGCTGGATGCAGGTTGCATTAACCACTAAAAGAACAGATTGGCGACGCTGTTCGTTACTGAGATTCACAGGGCCCTGACCCAGCGATGACAGGCCTGACGGTCCTGCAACTGACGATCCGCTGGCATGTGTGTTTTCGCCAGCACTGGAAGGAGTACCTTCTCTCGTACCTCTACCTCCATTTTCCTACCCCCTTCTTTGCTCGCTTACCACCTGAATTTCGCTCCATGTTCAGAAAGATAAAAATTTGAGAAGGTATGGAAGAGTTTTGGAAAGTCTCTTTAAAAGACGGGCAAAAACACAGCTATTCTCAAAATCCCTCAAATCAAAACAAAATTGCTGGATTCAAATTTAACTGCAAAGTAGATCTATGAACAAAGCTTGACTGACCAAAAGTGAAAAAAACACGTATCTGAAATGTATACTCAGCGGCCACTTTATTAGGTACACCATGCTAGTAACGGGTTGAACCCCCTTTTGCCTTCAGAACTACCTCAATTCTTCGTGGCATAGATTCCACAAGGTGTTGCAACGATGCTCAATTGGTACCAAGGGGCCCAAAAGAGTGCCAAGAAATATTCCCACACCAGGGACACCACCCCCACCAGCCTGAACCGTTGATACAAGGCAGGATGGATCCATGCTTTCATGTTGTTGACGCCAAATTCTGACCCTACCATCCGAATGTCGCAGCAGAAATCGAGATCATCAGACCAGGCAACGTTTTTCCAATCTTCTACTGTCCAATTTCGATGAGCTTGGGCAAATTGGAGCCTCCGTTTCCTGTTCTTAGCTGAAAGGAGGGGCACCGGTGTGGTCTTCTGCTGCTGTAGCCCATCTGCCACAAAGTTTGCTTACTTTTCGTTCAGAGATGCTCTTCTGCCTACCATGGTTGTAACGGGTGGCTATTTGAGTCACAGTTGCCTTTCTATCAGCTCAAACCCAGTCTCCCCATTCCCCTTTGACCTCTGGCATCAACAAGGCATTTCCGCCCACAGACTGCCGCTCACTGGAGGTTTTTTTTTTCGGACCTTTCTCTGTAACCCTAGAGATGGTGGTGCGTGAAAATCCCAGGAGATCAGCAGTTTCTGAAATACTCAGCCCAGCCCTTCTGGCACCAACAACCATGCCCCGGTCAAAGGCACTCAATTCGCCTTTCTTCCCATACTGATGCTCGGTTTGAACTGCAGGAGATTGTCTTGACCATGTCTACATGCCTAAATGCACTGAGTTGCCGCCATGTGATTGGTGATTAGAAATTAAGTGTTAACGAGCAGTTGGACAGGTGTACCTAATAAAGTGGCGGTGAGTGTTACTGATAATAAAAGGTATTTTTTGGCACCCATCAACCTGTGGTGATACAAAGTTGCTGGATTCAATTTAACTGCAAAGTAGATCTATCAACAAAGCTTTACTGACCAAAAGTGAAAAAAAACCTGTCTGAAAAGTATACGGATATTAAAATTTATTTTTGGCACCTATCATTACATCTGTGGTGACTACAAATTTGCTGGATTCAAATTTAACCGCAAAGTATATCTATCAACAAAAATTGACTGACCAAAGTGAAAAAAACACCCGTCTGAAATGTATACGGATATTAAAAGGTATTTTTTGGCACCTATCAGTACACCTGTGGTGACTACAAAGTTTTCTGGATTCAAAAATTTTAAATGCAAGGTGGGTCTATCAACACAGCTGCCTGCGCCCAAAATGAAAAAAACACTTATCTGAAATGTTACTGATAATAAAAGGTATTTTTTGGACCTATCAATTCACCTATGGTGACTACTAAATTTTCTGTATTCAAATTTAACTACAAAGTAGCTCTATGAACAAAGCATGACTGACCAAAAGTGAAAAAAACACTGTCAGAAAAGTATACGGGATAATAAAAGGTATTTTTTGGCACCTATTTAATTCACTGTGGTGACTACTAAATTGCTGTATTCAAAATTTTAACTACAAAGTAGCTCTATGAACAAAACTTGACTGACCAAAAGTGAAAAAACACCTGTCTGAAATGTTAGGGATAATATAAGGTATTTTTTGTCACCTATCAATTCACCTGTGGTGACTACTAAATTGCTGTATTTAAATTTAACTACAAAGTAGCTCTATGAACAAAGCTTGACTGACCAAAAGTGAAAAAAACACCTGTCTGAAATGTTTACGGGATAATAAAAGGTATTTTTTGGCACCTATCAATTCCCTGTGGTGACTACTTAACTGCTGTATTCAAATTTAACTACAAAGTAGCTCTATGAACAAAGCTTGATGACCAAAAGTGAAAAAAACACCTGTCTGAAATGTATACGGGATAATATAAAGGGTATTTTTGGCACCTATCAATTCACCTGTGGTGACTACTAAATTGCTGTATTCAAATTTAACTGCAAAGTAGATCTATCAACAAAGATTGACTGACCAAAAGTGAAAAAAACAGCTGACTGAAATTTATACGGATATTCAAAGGTATTTTGGCACCTATCAGTACACCTGTGGTGACTACAAAGTTGCTGGATTCAAATTTAACTGCAAGGTGGCTCTATCAACACAGCTTCCATCGCCAAAGTGAAAAAAACACCTATCAGAAAATAAAACTAATAATAAAAGGAATTTTATGGCACCTATCAACCTGTGGTGACTACAAAGTTTCTGGATTCAAATTTAACTGCAAAGCAGATCTATCAACAAAGCTTCACTGACCAAAAGTGAAAAAATCACCTGTCTGAAATGTATACGGATATTAAAAGGGATTTTTGGCACCTTTCAATTCACCTGTGGTGACTACAAAATTGCTGTATTCACATTTAACTGCAAAGTAGCTCTATCAACAGAGCTGGCCTGCGCCAAAGTGAAAATCACGTATCTGAAATGTATTCGGAATAAAAAAGGTTTTTTTTGGCACCTTTCAATTCACCCGTGGTGACTACAAAATTGCTGTATTCACATTTAAGTGCAAGGGGCCTCAATGAACAAAGTTGTAGTGCGCCAAGTGAAAAACACGTATCTGAAATGTATTCGGATAAAAAAGGTATTTTTGGCACCTTTCAATTAACCCGTGGTGACTACAAAATTTCTGTATTCACATTTTTGTGCAAGGTGCTCAATGAACAAAGCTGTAGTGCGCCAAAGTGAGAAAAACGTATCTGAAATGTATTCGGATAATTAAAAGGTATTTTTGGCACCTTTCAATTCACCTGTGGTGACTACAAATTGCTGTATTCACATTTAACTGCAAAGGGGCTCTATCAACACAGCTGACCTGCGCCAAAGTGAAAAAAAACACGTATCTGAAATGTATTCGGATAATGAAAGGTATTTTTGGCACCTATCAACCTGTGCTGACTACAAAATTGCTGGATTCTAATTTAACTGCAAGGTGGCTTATCAAAAAAGCTGGAATGGGGAAATTGAAAAAGAACACCCATCTGAAATGTATTCGGATAATAAAAGTGGAGTTTTGCAATAACAAAGAGGACCTGCAGTTACTAGAAAAGATCTGTATCCTAATATAAGTTCAGGCTGCCCAATATACAGGGGAAAAATTTCAATAGAAAACTGTTAATAATAAAGCTATTGCGTGCAAAGTCTACACTAAGTCTTGGTGAACTTTATCCAGTATTCTTTATAGAGCTTGTCTGTGTTCGCCCGCGGGGGACCCCCCTCCGCTCACCCCGTGACTTTTCAGCGTAGAAGCTCCTTTAAAATTCTTACTAACTACATAAAATCTTCAATTTCTGATCTAACTAAATTGTAAGGATCACAGCTAATAGTAGAGGTTTCTCTGTGAAAAAATAGAATAATTTCGCTTTAGCTGTTTGGACACAGGCAGAGCGCACGTCCTAAGCTTGACAGACATGATCATGAAAAGGAAGGGTGTTCTATGTAAAACGAGGTCATGTGATTTTTCCAGCCCAAACGCAACCATACACATCCCAGTCATGACGTCGCAAAACAAACTCACCCTGCTCTATTCTGTAAGCTGATTTGCTGGCCGCCAAAATGACAGGAAGTGCCGAAAATGGCGCGATATTAATAGATGATGCATAGATTTTAACCTAATTTATCGCGTGATCTTAAAAATCCGATCAACGTAAATGCCGTGCCGATTTCAACTTTGTTGATAATAATCACTCAACACTACTGAGAATGCCTCCTATCACTAGAGAGCGGCGGTGACATCACTGAGAATGCCTCCTATCACTAGAGAGCGGCGGGGACATCACTGAGAATGCTTCCTATCACTAGAGAGCGGCGGGGACATCACTGAGAATGCCTCCTATCACTAGAGAGCGGCGGTGACATCACTGAGAATGCCTCCTATCACTAGAGAGCGGCGGTGACATCACTGAGAATGTCTCCTATCACTAGAGAGCGGCGGTGACATCACTGAGAATGCCTCCTATCACTAGAGGGCGGCGGGGACATCACTGAGAATGCCTCCTATCACTAGAGAGCGGCAGTGACATCACTGAGAATGCCTCTTATCACTAGAGAGCGGCGGTGACATCACTGAGTGCGCTGTATGTGTTGATCACTTTGTATCACAATGTATCTTTCCTTCTAATCAGTTTCCTCAATGACAGCCGTCTCAGGTAATTATCCATCTTCTCGTCAGCGCCTCTTGTAAATTGAATGGTTTCCATGGCGACGCTGACTAATGGCTTCTCCGGGTGACGCCGTCATTGCCGCGGTGACAGGTTTGTAGCCAAATAAACAGGTAAATCATTAATTTGTGAGGAAGAATTCACTTTATTGCATCCCCCATTCTGTATCTAGTCAGATCACGGCCTTCCCCCACCACAGGACAAGCTCAATTTACAAAGTAATGAAGCCCAGTGTAAATGCCTTTCTGTAGGAAGTCGCCACAGCATGGGGTCAACCCATGAAAAGATCCTCATGAATCTAACTAGCACTGAACAAATGCTAGTCCCAGCTTCAAAGACTTCAATCAATCAAACCCAGTCGGGTCGTCTCCGATATTTCATATCGATTTATAGGCGATCCGCTCATAACTGGTGCATGGCGGGTTCATATCGCATAACAGAGAACTCCCCACACCCACCGCCACAATTTCCTGGTTTCCAGTGCACACGGGGACTGAGATATCCAGAACCGGGCCTACAGGGTCCATAAGATAAGCATGTTTGATATCCAGGCGCCAGGCCCAGACAGTTCTGATGGTACCACCGGCTCGGTTCTGTGCCAATGCCCTGCCGAGTTATAGTCCATTTTTGGCTTTGTATCAGAAACTGCATGACCTGAGTGGGAGGAGTTCATAGACCGTCCCAGAGGAGTGTAGGGGGCTACCAAGTGGGCTGCCCCTCGCAGATATAAGCCAGGAGCCAGGGGTGGCTCTTCCTTTTTGATCCAAGAAGGCGGGTACCTGAGAGCAGGTCCAGTAACATCATCACGCAGCAGCCAGGCCACATCTGCCCCCCATGCGGCCCGGGCACCAAGCAAAGCAACAAGGTAACCTGACTATTTTAACTGCCTTTTGTCTGTAATCCATAATTGTATTTGCACCTCTCTCTGACCTGTATATTATTATCCATCTTGCACATATTACCTGTCTAGTGTGCCCTTCAGGCTAATTAAATCTATAAACTTTAATCTGAGTTAGTCTGTCTTGATCAACGGCCTCACAGCCTAATTCTCGGTTCTTTTAGTATATAGCTACCCAAGGGTTGGTTCCTGACCCTGCTATAAGTCGGTAACGGACCGGGCTTATAACTAAACGAGAGAACTGGTGGCAGCATTGTTTGTTTCCCTGTGCCAGTGTGGGCAAGGGTTAACAGTGGAACAGTATCTGGCTGACCTTGAGCTCCCCCCCTAGAGGGCAGCGCAACGTCGAGATACACCCCAAGTCAGGCCGTCGTCCCTCAAGCGGGCCGGCGGACTAGGCTGTTTTCGTCACATCCATGTTCTCGTCAGCGCCTCTTGTAAATTGAATGGTTTCCATGGCGACGCTGACTAATGGCTTCTCCGGGTGATGCCGTCATTGCCGCGGTGACAGGTTTGTAGCCAAATAAACAGGTAAATCATTAATTTCTGAGAAGCTCATTTGGTTTTAGTCTTTGTCAGAATAAAATGGAAATGTCACTTCATAAAAGCTGCAGCGAGCGAGATAACGATGAGGAAAACGGGAGATTCAGAGTGACAAGAGAGTGCTGGAGAGTGACAAGAGAGTGCCAGAGAGTGACAAGAGAGTGCCAGAGAGTGACAAGAGAGTGCTGGAGAGTGACAAGAGAGTGCCGGAGAGTGACAAGAGAGTGCTGGAGAGTGACAAGAGAGTGTCGGAGAGTGACAGAGAGTGCTGGAGAATGCCGAAGAGTGACACGAGAGTGCCAGAGAGTGCTGGAGAGTGAAAAGAGACTGCCGGAGAGTGCTGGAGAGTGACAAGAGAGTGCTGGAGAGTGAATAGAGAGTGCTGGAGAGTGACAAGAGAGTGTTGGAGAGTGCTGGAGAGTGACAAGAGAGTGCGAGAGTGCTGGAGAGTGAAAAGAGAGTGCTGAAGAGTGAAAAGAGAGTGCTGAAGAGTGACAGGATAGTGCTGGAGGGTGACAAGAGAGTGTCGGAGAGTGACAGAGAGTGCTGGAGAATGCCGAAGAGTGACACGAGAGTGCCAGAGAGTGCCAGAGAGTGACAAGAGAGTGCTGGAGAGTGCTGGAGAGTGACAAGAGAGTGCTGGAGAGTGAAAAGAGAGTGCTGGAGAGTGAAAAGAGGGTGCCAGAGAGTGCCAGCGAGTGAAAAGAGAGTGTCGGAAAGTGCTGGAGAATGACAAGAGAGTGCTGGATAGTAACCAGAGAGCAGAGCCAAGGTAGGCGATGGCCTAGGGCACCTCCTCTGCCAGGAAGAAAGGGGGTGCAGTTCCATGTGTAAATCGTGACTCTCAGCAGCGGCCGGCAATAAGCAGCAGCAGCCGTCTGACCTCCTCTACTGCTGTCCTCCCTCCCAGCGTCGCCCCCCTCATCTCTCTCAGAGGCGGCTGCAGAGCAAATTACTTCTCCTGCGACTCTGTACCAGAGGGAGGAAAGTGAAAGTGGAGCCGGTTCTTTCACGGAGCTTTAACAGGTAGATGAACTGCTCCCAAAGTCTTATCAGTTGACTGCAATCACTCACTAGTGAGGAGAGTAGTTAACCCTCTCACTGCAGCAAGGGCTTCATTGTGTCAGAGCACCACCGAACATCCCTCCCTGGGATTCAGCAATTAGTCCAGCTCTCTGGCTTCTTATCACTGACTGTTGATTGATTGTTAACCCTCTAATTGCTTCCCTGCAGCTAGCTTACCAGTAATCTCTTTAGGAAGGCAGTGTGAGGGTTAACTCTTCTGATTTGTTTTTACAATCAATCAACAATCAGTGATAAGAAGACATCTTGGAGCAGCCAGGGAACTGGACTGAATCCCCCATACCATCATTGCCCTGATGAGGACTACTGCTCCCAGCCAGGATGAGCTGCTCTGAGTGTCCCTCCTCTGAAGCAGAAACAAGTGACCAGTTTACAGTTGTATAGCACTAGCTGGAGGATTTCCCTGCCTGTGACACAGCCCTGAAATGTAAGGGTATGTTCACCCGGTGTCTTCACTCCACAAGAACATATGCTTTTTAGATCGTTTCTGGGACCGACAGGACGGACCCAGAGACGGATCTAACAATTAGCAGTGAGATCATCACTGCGGTCTATGAGGAAGACGCAGCGGCGTTCACATGAGGGATCGCCGCTGCGTGTTTCCCTCGTGCCTCTCGGGTCCGTCTTTCGGAAGCGATCAAAGAATTGCATGTCATTTCTTTGAAAAACGGACCCGACAGGCGCGATGCAAACACGCAGCGGCGATCTCTCATGTGAACGCCGCTGCGTGTTCCTCGGAGCCCGCAGGGATAATCTCACTGCTAATTGTTAGATCCGTCTCTGGGTCCGTCCTGTCGGTCCCAGAAACGATCTAAAAAGCGTATGTTCTTACAGAGTGAAGACACCGTGTGAACAAGCCCTAAGGCTGGATTCACACTGTTTTTATGTGTATTTAGTTACCTAAAACCTATGTTTTAAGTACCAAAATACACACTGAAAAACACAACTACATTTACCATTGTTCTAAAAGGAAATTTGTGCTGTGGTTCTATAAACCTTGGCACATACTTTTAGGCCGTGTTCACACGGCTTATTCCCGACGGATTTGTGAGCCGTATTGAGCTCACAAATTCCCCGGTGAATAAGGGGGGGGGGACGGGGGCGGGGGCCGGAGCGCAGCGGGGGAGACTTGCGTTTTTGCGCCTGGAAAATTGTGCATGTAAATTTTCCCCCCGGCCCGGCGGATTCCCCGGAGGGGGGAAAGGAGCGACGGAATCCCACTGTTCTTCTTGGAAATGTGGATTCCCCGAAAAGCCCGGGGCGGTTTGGGCCCCTTTAACTAAAGCGCAAATCCGGCGTGGAGTACGGTTTCCTTTTCCTCCCAAAAAGCCGTGTGAACGACCCCCCTTTTGGTTTAAAAATTTTCCTAATTGCTTAAATTTTTTAAAAAAAAGTCCTGTCACTTTTTTTTTTTTTTAAACAGATGCAGCATAGAAAACATAACAGGGGCGGGACTTTAATTGGGCCCCTTTTAATAAACTACTTCACTTTTTTAAAATGCAGGGGAAATAATAAAAAAAAAAAAAGGGAATAAATAGGGAAAGCTTAAGCCCGAGGTTGCCCCAAAATTTCTCCACGCATTACAGGTATTTTTCCAGAGTAAAAAACCCATCAAAATTTAATATGGCTCTTTGTTTTTTTTCCCCCCCCCGTTTAAAAAATTTTTTTTTTTAAAATTTCTTCCACCTAAACAGACTTTATGGGGCCCCTTTTTATTTTGCGGCACAAGATGTACTTTAAAATTTGGGGTCCATTCATCGTCCCACGAATATATGGGAAAACCCCCCAAAAAATGTGCAAAAAAAACGTACTTACCCCATTTTTCCCGGTGTTTGTGTTTTTTTTTTTTTTTTAAAAAATTTTTAAATTGGTTTAAAAAATGTGTTATTTTGTATTGTCCCCGGTTACTAAATTCGACAATAAAAAAAACTGTGGGGTTTTTCTTCAATCTAGGTCAGGCACAGGGGGTCCCGGGGGGGCCCGGGGTTTGTCCCTCTCACTGGGGTGGTTTTTCCCTGCGGTGGGGGCCCCCATGCAGTGTTCCCCCCTTTTAGTGTGGGGGCCCCCAATTTAAATTTGAGGTCGCCGGAAAAACCCCTGGCAAGGGGGCCTTTTCGTTTTTGGCCCCAAAAAGGGTATCCCTAAAAAACCTCCTGTTTTTTTTTTTTATAGTTTTCTGAGAAGCATTATTTTTAAAAGTTTTAGTGTGGGGAAAGGCTTTCTTTTTCCCCCTTTTTAAAATTTATCTTCATGTTTAGTACCATAAAAAAACAAACCCCCTCATTAAATTTTCAGCCAATAACATTTTTTGGGGACCCTTTTAAAGGGGGCACTTTTTTTTTTCCGGCTTTTTGTAATCTTTTTTTATTGGCACCGTTCGGGATACATATGACTTTTTAGCACTTTTTTTCAAATTTTTGAGGGGGTGGGAAAAAACCCGAAAACTCCCCCCAAAAATTTGCAAAATTTAAAATTTTTTTTTAACTTGGTGCCGGAGAGGGTGAAAAAAAGAGTGCCCGAGGGGGTAAAAAAGGAGTGCCCGGGGGGGTGAAAAGAGAGTGCCGGAGAGGGAACAAGAGGTGCGGGGGAGTGAAAAGAAGTGCCGGAGAGTGAAAAAAAAAATGCCGAAAAAGTGAAAAGAGAGTGCCGGAGGTGAAAAAAGCGTGCCGGGGAGTGGGAAAAAGGTGCCCCGGGGAGTTTAAAAAAAGCGTGCCGGGAAATGAAAAAACGTCCCCCAAGTGCTGGAGAGGGGAAAAGAGAGTGCTGCAGGTGACAAAAGAGGGCCATTGAGTAACAAGTGGTGTAGGGGGAGTTTAAAAGAGAGTATGGAGAGGGGCCCTAGAGTGGGGAGAGTAAACAAAAGGGGTGTTTGGAGAGGGGGAAAAAAAAAAAAGTACTGGAGAGTGGGCCCGAGAGTAACCAGGAGGGGCAGGGGATGCCGGAGAGTGAAAAAAGAGTGCCCCCGGAAAAAAAAGTGACAAGGAAGCCGGGGAGTGACAAGGGGAAATCTTTGGGGAGTAACAAGAAGTACGGAAAAAGAAAAAAAGAGGGTCGGAGAGTGAAAATAGGGGTGGCGGAGAGTGAAAAAGAGAGTGCTGGGGGGAGTAACCCGAGACGCCATAGAGTTAAAGGGAGAGTGTAGGAGAAGTGAAAAGAGAGTGCGGAAGTGCCAGAGAGGGAACAGGAGAGTGCCGGAGAGTACAAGAGAGGTTGGAGAGTGGAAAAAAAGAGTGTCGGAAAAGTGCCGGGAGGGAAAGACGAGAGTGCCGGAGGTGAAAGAGTGTGGGAGAGTTTAAACCCAAAAAGTGCGGGGAGTTTTAGGAGGGGTGTCTGGGGGAGTTTCCTTGAGTGAAAAAAGAGTGCTGGAGGGGTAAAAAGAGAGTGTGGAAGGGAAAAGTAGAGTGTAGGGAGTGACAAGGAAATGCCGGGGAGGGGAAAAAAGAGTGCCCGGGGAGTGAAAAGAGGGGCCCGGGGAGTGAAAAAGAGGGTGCCGGGAGAATTTAAAAAAGAGGGTTTCCGGGAAATGCCGAAAGTAACCCAAAAGTGACAAAAAGGGAAAATGGGCCTTTGAGTGAAAAGAGAGTGCGGGAGAGTGACAAGAGAGTGTCCCGGGGAGTGACAAGAGAGGGGTTTTAAGAGTAACCAGAGATGCCGTAGAGTGACGGGGAGTCCCGGGGAGTGACAAGACGTGCCAGAGAGTAAAACCCGGGGAGTGCTAGAAAAAGGGGCCAAATGAAAATGCCAGAGAGAAAAAGAGTGCAAAAGGGGGGAAAAGCTGCCCGAGAGTGACAAAAAGATTTCCAAAAGAGTAACAGGAGAGTGCCGGGAAGGGGTAAAAGAAAAGTGCCGTTTGAGTGACAAGAGAGTGCGGGAGAGGGAAAGAGGGCTGCCGGGAGAGTGAAAAGAGGGTGCCGGAGAGTGACAGGAGAGTGTAGGAGAGTGACAAGACAGTGCCAGAGAGTAACCAGAGTGCTAAAAAGTGACAAGAGAGTGCCAGAGAGTAACAGAGTGCCAGAGAGTAACATGACTGCCAGAGAGTGCCAGAGAGTAACAAGAGAGTGCCGGAGAGTGACAAGAGAGTGCCGGAGAGTGAAAAGAGAGTGTTGGAGAGTGCTGGAGAGTGAAAAGAGAGTACTGGAGAGTGAAAAAGGAAAAAGGGGCCGGAGGTAAACCCGAGAGTGCCGTTTTTGTGACAAGAGTGGGGTTTGGAGAGTGAAAAGAGAGTTTCCAAAAAGAGTAACCCCAAATGGACGGGGGAGTCCGGGGAGGGGAAAAAAAGAGTGCTGGAGAGTGAAAAAGAGAAATGCTGAAGAGTGAAAAAAAGGGTGCCCGGGGAAACAGAATGCCCAAATGCCCCCGGGGTGCCAAGGAGTGCCAAGAGTGACCAAAAAAGTACTGGAGGGGAAAAACCAGAAGGGGGTAGAAAGTGACAAATGTCCCGAGAGGGAACAGAGGGGCCAGGGGGGTAAAAAGACTGCCAGAGAGTAAGTGGAGAGTGCCAGAGAGTGCCGAAGAGTAACAAGAAAAGGTGCCGGGGTAAGAATTAGGGGGCCCGAGGGGTGGGCAAAAGAGTGCCAAAAGAGGTTTAAAAAAGTGCCAGAGGGGGAGATTTGAAGCGTGCTTGAGAGTAAAACCCAAAAGGGGACTTGAAAAATGCTGGATAGTGGGAAAGGGGGTTTCCAGAGGAAATAAAAATAGAATGCTGGAAGGTGACAAGAGAGTGTCAAGAAAGGCAAAAGAGTGAAAGAGAGTGACAGGAGAGTGGGCCGGGGAGTGAAAAAGATTGCTGGAGGGGTGACTGAGGGGTCAAAAGGGGTGACCCTGGAAAATGCCGGGGGGCATGACCCGGGGAGTGCCGGAGCGTAACGGGAGAGTGCCGGAGCGTGACGGGAGAATGCCGGAGCATGACAGGAGAGTGCCGGATCGTGACGGGAGAGTGCCGGAGCGTGACGGGAGAATGCCGGAGCGTGACAGGAGAGTGCCGGAGCGTGACAGGAGAGTGCCAGAGAGTGACAGGAGAGTGCTGGAGCGTGACATGAGAGTGCCGAAAAAGGGGACAGGGGAGTGCCGGGGGGACAGGGATGCCCGAGAGTGCGGGAGAGGGCCGAGCGTGACGGGGAAAAAGGGGCCGGGGGGACGGGGGGGGAGGGCCGGAGCATGACGGGAGAGTGCCGAAGAGTGACGGGAGAGTGCCGGAGCGTGACGGGAGAGTGCCGGAGCGTGACGGGAGAGTGCCCGGGGCGTGAGGGAAATGCCCGGGGCATTAAAGGAGAAGGGGCGGGGGTGACAGGGGATGCTGGAGTGTGACAGGAGGTGCCAAAGAATGAAAAGGGGATGTGGACCTGAAGGGGGGGTGCTGGGCGGGACATGAGAGTGCTGAAGAGTGACATGAGAGTGCTGGAGAGTGACAGGGAAAATGAAGGAAGTGCTGAAAACCTTTACATGGAGTGCTGGAGCATGGGCAAGAATGCCCAAAAAGAGTGACAGGAGAGTGTTGGAGAGTGCAGGAGAGGGCCCCGGGGCGTGACGGGGGGAGGGCCGTTGCGGAAGGGAGGGGCCGGGGAAATGACGGGGGAGGGGCCCGGGGAAATGACGGGAGAGTGCCAGAGAAATTTTCAGGGGAGTGCCGGAAAGTTTGGGAAAGAGTACGGAAATGGGACCTGAAAGGGGTGTTGGAGAGTGACCTGGGAGTGCTGGAGGGTGACAGGAGAGTGCCGGAGCGTGACATGACAGTGCCAGGAAAAGTTAAGGAGAGTGCCAAGGGGATTACAGGAGAGGCCGGGGGAAAATTATAAGAGAGTACCGGGGTGTGAAAAAGAGGGTGTTTTGGGGGGGGGGAACCCGGGAATGCTGGAGGGTGACAGGAGAGAGTGCCCGGGGCGTTTTCAGGTAAGTGCCCCCGAGTGCATGTTTTGCATAATATAAATAAAACACAAAAGGGTTAACAAGGGGTGGGGGGTTCTATTACTTCCTGTCTAACAGGTTGAGGGGCGATCAGAATGAGGTTGCGGCACTTAAATAATTTAAAAGCGGGTTGGGAGGCCCCGGGTTTTTTTCCGTGCTGTTTTGCGCCGGGGGGGCTCCGGTTTAAACATCCCCAATAGGGAATTTATATGTCGGTTTTTGGGGTTTTAAAAACAGGGGCGGAAAGGGATTTTTCATAAAACATTCATTTAAAAAAATTTTGAATTAAAAATTTTTTTCCCCTCGGGCAAGAGAAACTATAGATAAAATAATGAAATAGAAGCAGGTGAATGAGGCCCGTAATAATTTAAAGGGGGCCGGGGCCCCGGGGGCCCCCCAATGGTCCCCCTTTTTATTTCAGGACTCTCAGGCTTGTGCTGATCCTGTCACTTTTGGGGTTCATGAAAGCGGCCCGCTAAAATTTTCCGACCTCTTAGTTTATAACATTTATCCTTACAATAATTTAATATTAAAAACCCGCCGGCTCTGTCCCGCTGCTCTCAACGAGGGTTTGATGAGTGTGAGTCACTCCTGTAACAAGGTCTCTACAGCGCTGAGCACCGCGCGGCAACCTGAGGGTGGAATGGTGCGTGAAACACTATGGGTTTACCGCATAATCCAAACCCCCATGAAACCCCCAGAGCCGGGGAGAGACAGAAACATACGTGAACAGAGGGCTTTAAAAGGGGGAAAAGGCCCCCACATTGACTAAAGGGGGTTCTTACCCCATTCATTTAAAAGGGGGGCCCCTTTTCCCCATCATTTAAAAGGGGCCCCTCACATCGCAGATTGGAAGGGAAAAAATCACCACATTGGGCTAAAGGGGCTCTCCCTTTCCAATTCATTAATGGGGGTCTCTTAACCCATTCATTTTAAAAGGGGGACCAACCAAAACCCAAATTTGGTGGGAAAAACCCCACCCATTGGGCTTTAAAGGGGGGTCATCTTTTTCCACATTCAATTTAAAGGGGGACTCACACCCCACTGAAATTTGGGGGGAAACTCCTCCACAAATTTAAAAAAGGACCTTTTTTTACCATATTTATTAAAAAGGGCCCCTCTTTATCCCATTGGTAAAAGGGGAACATTCACCACATTAAATACAGGGGCTCTCTTACCACATTGATTAAAGGGGAAATTCAACCCCAAAATTTATTTAAAATGACATTTTTGCCACCCTTGATTAAAGTGACACCTCAAACCCCGTTGATTTTTGGGGAAAAACTCACCCCCATTTTAATATAGGGGCCCTCTCACCACATTGATTAAAGAGGCACGTTTTCCTTTAAAGTTTTAAAGGGGGCACTCTACCACTTTATTAAAAAGGGGACTCCCCACCACATTGATTTAGGTTTTGGGGGAAACTAATCCCACATTGATTAAATGGGGGGCACTTCTTAAAAAACATTTTTTTATTTAAAGGGGCACTTCCCCAAAATTGGGGGGTTTAAAGGGGGGGAAATCTAACCACATTGGGTAAAGGGGGACCCTTTACCCCCCATTGACTAAAGGGGGGACTCTCACCAAATTGGGGTTTAAAGGGGGGATTCCCCCCAAAATTTATTTAAGGGACCTTTTTTTTTAACCCCTTTTGATTAAAAGGGGCCCTGTCACCAAATTATTAAAAGGGGGGACTCTGAACCACATTGACTAAAGGTGACTCTCACCACATTGATTAAAGGGTCACTCTTGCCACATTCATTAAAGGGGCGCTCTCACCACATTAATAAAAGGGCACGCCCCCTTTACAAATTTATTAAAAGGGGCACTTCACCCCATTTACTAAAAGGGGAAATAAACCCCAAAATTTATTAAAAGGGTACTCTTTACCACTTTTTAATTTTAAGGGGGACTCTCACCACATTGATTTAAAAAGGGGAACTCCACCACAAATTGGTTTTTAAAAGGACACCCCCCCTCACCCCCATTGACTTAAACGGGCCCCTCACCACATTGACTTTAAACCCGGGCACTCTCAAACCCATTGACTAAAGGGAAACCCCCCCTCACCCAAATTTTCCCAAAGGGAAAACTCTCACCCAAAATTTATTTTAAAAAACATTCTTTCCACATCAACTAAAGGGGGACTCTACCACAAATTTAAAAAAAAAAAAACGAAAGGGGTTTCGCCACAAATTTAAACATTTCCCTTTTACCCCCACTGGGTTTTAAAAGGGAAAATCTACCAAAAATTTAATTTTTAAAAGGGGCCCCTTCACCACATTGACAACATGGGCACTTTTACCTCATTAATTAGAGGGAAACTCTCACCACATTGATTAAAGAGACCCTCTCACCTCATTTTTTTTAAAAAGGGCCTTTTTACCCCATTGATTTGAAAGGGGAAATTTTTTTAGTTTTACCAAAGTTTTTGGGTCTGCTGGCATGATTTCTCAAAGACCCCCAAAAGGGCAAAAATTTTTTCCTCGGGAATTTTGGTACCTAGTTATCTAGAATCCCGATAATGGAATAATTTATTCTGTCCAGCCTTGCTTGGTCTAGTTAGTCCAAGTCAGTAAGTTTATTCTTATTGTTCTTAAATATCATCTCCTGTTTCTTCCCAAGTTCAGTCTTGGTTGTATTCTGATCTTGCTAGTTTAGGGACATTTTCAGGGCCAGAGAAGGTCCCCGGGGGCCTGCCTGAAAGGGAAAAAAAAGAGTAGTTGCCGCAATGGGACAGAAATCAGGCCCCAATTACCCATGGGGGGGGATTCACCCATAGGTTGTTAGGGGAAATCCCCAATGGGTTCCAGGGAATGGTGCGCCTCTTCTGGGAGAAAGGCAGGAAAAAAAAAGGAAAGCAAGAGGCAAAGTACAAAAGTCATGTGTGGCTGTAGAATTAGCCCCAAGATTGAACTCCACTAATGTGTCCCCAGAATCAAATCTATCGATGGCCCGCAAGAATCAGCTCCACTGGTGACCCCAAGGATCAACTCCACTGGTGGCCCCAGGAATCAACTTCACTGGTGGCTCCAAGAATCAACTCCACTGGTGGGCCCCAGGAATCAACTCCACTGGTGGGGCCCAAGAATCAGCTCCACTGGTGGGCCAAAGGATCAACTCCACTGCTGGCCCCAGGAATCAACTCCACTGGTGGGCCCCATTAATCATCTCCACTGGTGGGCCCCATGAATCAGCTCCACTGGTGGGGCCGAAGAATCAGCTCCACTGGTGGCCCCAGGAATCAGCTCCACTGGTGGGCCCCAGGAATCAACTCCACTGGTGGGCCTCAAGAATCAACTCCACTGGTGGGGCCCAAGAATCAGCTCCACTGGTGGGGCCCAAGAATCAACTCCACTGGTGGGCCCCAGGAATCAACTCCACTGGTGGCCCGCAAGAATCAGCTCCACTGGTGGCCCAAGGAAACAGATCCACTGGTGGCCCGCAAGAATCAACTCCACTGGTGGGGCCCCAGGAATCAACTCCACTGGTGGGGCCCAAGAATCAGCGCAAATGGTGGGCCCATGGAATCAACACCCATGGTGGGCCCCAAGAATTATCTCCACTGGTGGCCCATAATCACCCACGGTGCCCCAAAAAATCATCTCCACTGGTCCCAGGAATCAACTCCACTGGGGCCCCAGGAACAACCCATGGTGGCCCGCAAGAAACACCCCTTTTGGGGGCCGAAGAATAACCCATTTTTGGGCCCCAGGAATGGGCTCCACTGTGGGCCCCGGGAATCAACTCCACTGGGGGCCCCAAGAATCAGCCCCACTGGGGGCCCCAAAGGGAATAAAACTCCACTGGGGGCCTAAAGAATAAACTCCCGGGTAGGCCCCAGGAATCAACCCACTGGGACCCCGGGAAATTTCACTCCACTGCGGGATCCCAATAACAACTCCCTGGGGGGGACCAAGAATCACTCCACTGGTGAGCCCCAGGCTCCCACGCTGGCCCCCAAATTACCCACTCCACTGGGATCCCAAAGGAAAATCTTCACTGGGGACCTCAAGAATAATCCACTGGGGGAACAAAACCAGTTCACTGGCGACACCCCCAGTCGCCCTGGACAGAACCAAGAATTTATTTATTTCACTTAGGCCAAAATCATGGAACGCCTTCAACCTTTACAGACATAAGTTTTGCTACTTTAATAGGCTTCGCCCTTTAACTCATGAAAGCTGCACACGACCCCTCATCAGACGCCAAAATATAGAGTGAAACTGTGTACCATGATATTATTTTGCTATGGGGGGCCTTCAGGTGCATTGTTCCACACACCCCTAAAAATTAACCTCGTTAGCCCCAGATGTCAAAAATTTCCCGGGTAGACCCACCCCACTTTAAAAAAACCCCAAAGGGTTTTCTCATCTGAATCTCACACTAAATCAGGGTTTAGGGCGACATGTATGTACGGGGCTGCACCAGTATTCTGGTGTTTTTCACCCAAAAAAACTGACGCACCCCCTTTTATCTCGATGTATGAGCAGGCACCCTCCAAAAATAGGCGCATTTTCCAACGCCCGAGACACTTTGCAATGCGCCCAAGATGTGGGGGCGTTCTGGGGGGCGTCGCACCACGACTGTATGATTCTACACATTTATGACTGGAGGACGGCACTACTAATGTGCACAATAAAATTGATGTTTGGGCGACAAAATTCATGTCCTCAGTTCCTACTCTGTTAATGGACTCAGAGAAGAGATGTTGGAGGAGGGACCGACAAGTGAGCAGCATCTGATCAGAGGGCGAAGGTCCGATATGGGAAGGATCATACCATCAATTAACGGACAACAAGGTGGATGGGGGTTGCATATTTTGAGCAATGACCCCCATCTTCTAACCCACCCGCTGTCTCCTTTTCAAACGATAGTCCAAAATATAAACAAAATTACAGTTTTTTTCCCCAAAACAGCGCCACACCTTTCCCTGGTTTTCTGTGGTATTGCAACTTAACTCCATTCGCTTCAATCAAGCGAAGCTGCAACACCAAGCACAACCCAAGGGCAAGGTGGAGCTGTTCTGGAAGACAGCAGTCAGTTTTTATGTCATGACTTCTCAAGTCCTGGATTTCACCCTCTGCACTACCTGCCACCCCAAAAGCACAGGGGATCAAAGCATACGCTACTGCAACAGCGATCTGACCTATGTTGGTGGCTCAAGTGGACGTGTCAGGGCTTCAATATAAGATATGAGATAAAAAAAAAAAAAAATTTTTTTTTTTTTTTTTAAAAATTTTCAAAAAAAAAAAAAAATTAATTACAAAAATTTTCCCAAAGGGTAGATGGACTCAAGAGTTTCTGCATTCCTGCATCCTAAATAAATGACTGCAAGCATGTGCAAAGGGGGGGCGGGCGGGGGCCTCATCTAGAAAGGAAAAAACTACTGTAATTGTGCTCAACAAATTGAGCTCGTAGAGAAAAAGTCTAAAGAGCAAATAAGACAGCAGCGTCAGCAGCCCGCGGCCAGACACCGGAGCCTCGAGTATAGTGTAGGAACCAAATATCAAGAAGAAAATGTACAGAGCGAACATTCACATGAGCAGCGTCTATTATAAGGACAGAACCCTGGGAGCAGAACAGACTGATAGACTCAATACAAAGAGGTGTTCCCCAGGGATACCCAGCTCCCCTACCCCAATAAACAGGACTCCCAGGTTTTACCAATGTTTTCCCTACCCTATATAAGGAGATCCCCAGGTTTTTTAAACCCCGCATGCTCCATTCACTAATACAGGAATCCCAAGGTTTTTCCACATGCTCCATTCATATAAACAGGGATCCCCAGGTTATACCGCAGCTCCATATCACTAATACGAATCCCCCGGTTTTAATTTTCCAACAATTTGCCTTTTTTAATTTACACTTATACAGGAGATCCCCAGGTTATACCACTTTCTCCTTCACTATATACAGGAAGGCCCCGTTAACCGCATGCCCATACCACTTTTACGGGGGATCCCCAGGTTATACCAGCATTCCAACCATATACAGAATCCCAGGTTATAAAATGCCCCTATCACTTATCAGAGTTTCCCCCTTTACCAGCAGCCCAATCACTATATCAAACCCCCGGTTATCCAGCAGCTCCACATACTATATACAGGAGATCCCCCGGTTTTACCCCAGCCCCCCATAAAAAAAACCCGTTTTTTAAAAAAAAACTTTAAGGGAAAAACCCAGTTTCCAGCATGCTCCATTCACTATTAAAAGGAGTCCCCAGTTAACCACCTCCCTATTATATACAGGGGAACCCGGTTTTTAAGCATGCTCCATATCATAAACAGGAATCCCCAAAAGGTGTTAAAAACAGGGGAAACCCCCCCATAAATCCATATACAAAGGAGATCCCAGGTTATACCCACATGCCCTATCCTATTTTCAGGAACCCCCGTTATACCGCATGCTCCATAAATTTTATAACAGGAGGGACCAGGTTAATTGCATGCTCCAATTTTAATATAACAGGAGATCCCCCCCGGGTTTTACCAGCTGCTCCATATCACTTTAAAAACCCCAGGATAAAACCCCCCCAAAGGGCCTATACACATGCCCATATCATAAACAGGGGATCCAAGGTTATACCACTGCTCCATATCATATAAACAGGAGATCCACATTAAAACACATGTCCTTTTCCTATAAAACAGGAGATCCTCAGGTTATGCCCGCATGCTCCCTATCACTATATACAGGAATCCCAGGGATACCAGCCCGCTCAAATCATAAATACAGAATAACCAGGGTTTTCCCGCAAAGCCTCCCTATCACAAACAGGGAGATCCCAGGTTATACCCGCATGCCCATACACTAATTACGGGATCCCCCGGTTATACCCCGCATGCCCACATCATTTTTACAGGAGATCCCCAGGTTTATACCAGCATGCTCCATATAACTGTATCAGGAATTTCCCCCGGTTATACCAGCAGCCCATAAACACTATATACAGGGGATCCCCCGTTTTACCAGCATGCTCCATATCATAAATTTTCAGGAGACCCCAGGTTATACCACTGCTCCACACACTAAACAAGATCCCCCCCGGTTTTACCACATGCTTCCCTATAACTGTTACAGGGAAACCCCAGGGTTTTAAACCCCATGTTCCATATCACTAATACAGGAGATCCCCAAGGTTTTACCAGCATGCCCAAAAAACTTATACAGGAGAGGACCAGGTTATATCACTGCCCATACACATATACAGGGGATCCCCAGGTTATACCGCATGCCCAAAAACTAGTACGGAGATCCACAGGGAATCCACAAGCTCCATACCATAAAGGAGGGGACCAGGTTATTCACGCCCCCATTCACTAATTTCAGGAGATTTCCCCAGGTTTATACCCGCATGCTCCAAAAAACTAATAAGGAGACCCAGGTTTTACCAGCTGTCCTACACTATTACAGGGGATCCTAAAGGTTATGCCGAGCCCATAACATATAACAGAATCCCGGTTAACCAGCATGTCCATATCACTATATACAGGGATCTCCAGGGTTTTCCCGCGTCCCAAACACTTTACAGGACATCCCCCCGGTTAACCAGCATCTCCATTCACTATATCAGGAGAAATTTTCCGATTATACCACTTGGGGCCCCATTCCAGCTTAAAAACCAAAGGGGAAACCCTTTGGTTTTACCAGCAGCTCATATCACTATCACAGGAGAGGCCCAGGTTATACCAGCATGCTTAAACACTATATAAAGGAGATCCCCCCGTTACACCCGCAGGCCCCTATCACTATATAAAGGAGATTCCCCCGGGAATCCACATGCTCCGTATCATAAACAAGATCTCCAGGGTTTTACCAGCGTGCCCTTTTCATTATATACAGGGGAATCCCAGTTATCAGATGCTCCCAAATTTTTCTATATACATAGACCCCGGTTTATAGCTGCCCATATCACAAAAAAGGGGATCCCAGGTTTAACAGCAGCTCCATATCACTAATAAAGGAGATCCTCAGGCCCCTTGCTCCATATCGCATGAAAAGGAATCCCCAGGTTTTTTTCCCGCATGCCCATTCCCCATATCGGAAGGCCCCGGTTATACCCGCAGTTTCCAAAACACTATATACAGGAGATCCCTAGGTTAACCCCCAAGCCCAGTCCTCTAACCAGGGGGTGAGCTCTTCACAACGGTGAGGAGGAGCATAGTTGTTGGCGGTAGTTGCTGTTTTCTGGGGAACTGTGGGGAACGCTCTCTCACTGCTGCTTGGGTGGAGAGCTGTCCCAATGAAGCGGAGTGGGCTTCCTAAGCCCCCTGGCCTCCTGGATAAGCCACTTGGGGTTGGGATTACCATGTCCTGGCCCGGAGGAGGGTTAGTGGCATCAGTGATAGCGGGGAAGACGAGGTGGGGGGCTTACCTTGCGGAGGGTCCCCTGCTTTCCCTGCAGAGTACGGTGCCTGCAGTAATCCCACCAGGGAAAGAAGCGCTGAAGGTAGAAAAAGCGCTGACCAAGGTCACGGATCAATGCCCCAAAAGGGGCAATGAGCCCACCCCATTAAAGGGAATTGGGGTTTTTGGGAGGGGGAAAAACCTTTTCGTTCGGCTCAGAATGCCCTCTTTTTGAGAAATTTAAGAAAATGGAGGGGGAAAAAATACAACTCAAAAGGGAAAAAATACTAAAAAAAAACCAAAAAAACCCCCGCTAGAAAAAGGAAAAGTGTTAAAAAAGATATAAGTAATATATGGGAAGAAATGAGAAAACTAATAAAAAAGAAGACCTTAAATTTAGAAAAAGCGTACCTTTAAAAAAAACTATCAATATAAAGGTTTATGAGATGACAAACAAAGAGGGAAAGGGAAGGGAAAAGAGAGGGGGAGGAGGAAGATGAAGAAGGGGGAAAGGAAGAAGGGATGGAGACAACGGAATGTGGGAAAGAGAAAAAAAAGGTCCCAAATCCTCAGGGACCCCAATTAGAAGACATGGCTCCCCGCAACAAATGGTGATCAGGTTTTCCACCTCAGGGAAACCACCCCAAAAGATGCGGGGTCCCCCCCAAAACCCAAAAGGCAGTCCAAGAAAAGCCGGGGGATTGGACAAACACAGGGGTCAAGAAGTAGGCAGCAAGGAGGACCCAGGGGGGATGCTGCTGGAACAAATTGTCCAGTTAGAATCCCCAAAAGTCAACCTTCACACCTTTGCCTTTGGGGATGATTTTCCCACAGAAAAAGGGGAAGAATAGGAGGTCAAAGAAAGTTGACGGTGGGGACACTCGACTGGTTTTTGGGCCCATCTCGGGAGTTTTTTTTAGGCACTTCCAGCAGGATCATGTAGGAGCTCCCGGGGACGAGCAACCAATGGAGGCAAGTTGGGGTTCCTGGGGTAATAGTCAAGAAGATATCTTAGAGTCAGGCCCTGATCCCGTTGCCATGGGGAATACAGACAAACCCCTCATAACAAAGCGGTCCGGTTAATGTAGAGGGGAGGTGCAAAAGAGGGGGTTGGTAGGAAGGGCAAGTAAACAACTGATGTAGAGGCGTGTATAGGGGCGAATGACGGGGGGAGTGTAGGGTCGAATGTTGGGGGGGGGAGCAGAGACGACCATTGGGTGAATGTGGGAACAAATATTGAGGGGATTGGACAAATGTTGGGGGAATATGGAACAAAAGAAGGGGGAAAAAAGGGAAAAAAAAAGGGTTTTACAGCAAACACTGTACATAGTGGGGGGAAGGGCGCTGGCCCACCACCCCCCCCCAGCCACACCAGGGCCCCTCTGTTTGTAAGGCAGGGGGTGGAGTGCGCCCCAATTGTGGCTGGGGGAGAGGGTGGTTCTACGCTGCCGCCGCGAGTTACAGGGAGTGAAGAAAGTCAGTGTCACTTTTTTTGGGCCTAAAGAATGGGGGAGGGGCGGTCCCATAAAGGGGAGGGAGGGGTCCCGCCTTCTAAGCAAAGGGCAGGGCAGGGGGAGCCAGGCCCCCCCCACATCTGGGGGGGGGGTACCCCGGAGGGAAATTGTCCCTCAGATGGGGGGCAATCCCGGGCCGGTGGTGGAGCTTCCTGTTTTGGTTAGGGGGGTTTGACATCTTTTCCATGATCCCCCCTTTTCTGGGGCCCCCCAATATACATTAGCTTTCCCTGCGTGCAGGGTCTGAACTCTTTTATTTCCCGTACGAAGTTAAGAAGTATTCGCCCGAGTGGCAGGATTTTGAGGCCCAAGCAATTTCCCACCAAAATCATGTTAAGAAAGTGACCGTTTTGACCAATAACGAGTCTCTTTCTTACGTTGACATCGAAACCTGGCTAAGCAGGTACGGTGAAGTTACACAGATCCCAAGCAAGATGCGGGACGAGCATGGCATCTGGTCAGGGGCCTGGACTTTTATGGTTAAGCTCAAAGTCTCAGGTAACACCGTCACCCATATCCCATCCTCCGCTTTCTTGGGAAGAGACCGAATCCTGGTCTTCTACCAGGGGCAGCCGAAGCTCTGCCACAGATGCGGCGACCCCACACATTTTAGTGCACAGTGTAAAGCTCAGGTGTGTGCAATGTGTGGGGGAATAGGTCATCAAGCCGCATCGTGTGGTAAGATTCGTTGTAACCTGTGTGGTGACCTTGGTCAGCCCTTCCGGCGCTGCCCTCACTCTTTCACGGACCTGATGTCCTCTAGGCAGGAGGAAGGGAGAGTGAGGCCAGAGGACATCCGGAGGGAAGGCGGTGAAGGTAACAACGGTAATGGTGAGAGAGCAGAGGGGCGAATGATAAAGAGAAAGAAATCGACACCACAGCTGAGGCGCATGGAGGTCCGAAGAAAGGAGAGGGAGGAGGCCCCACGGACCAATGCCGGGGGTTCCCAGACCTTTAAACCGGATGCGGCCTCCGGCACCGAGCAATCTGAGGCCCTGAAGGAAAGCGACATGGAGGAGGAGACCAGGAGGATAGAGAAAGAGGAGGATGACGCTCTTCCAGCAGCTTCTTATCACTCAGAGAGTGATGGGAGTGAAAAGGAGAAGCAGCCCACACAACAGGGTGTGAAAAAGGGGAGGGAGAAAGAGAGGGAGAGGGCAGGCGCCTCAACCTCACTGGAGTGGGATCACTCCATCCCCTTAACCCTGAGTAGCCAGGTGCCATGTAAAGGAAGGCAGGGTAAAACCCCCATCTGACCGAGACCTCCAATCGGTATCACATGCTCGGACACCGTTCCCCTTCTTCAGGGGAGGAGGAGAAAGAGGACGGGGTGCTGAAAAGGGCAGGAGAGCCGACGGAGAGTGGCGCTGGCGTCGTCGTCGGGAGTTCCACAAAATCCTGAAGAAGAGACGCTAGGCAAGATAGAGATAGAGGTGGGGGGTGGAAGCGATAAAGAAGTGAGTGGTGGTGGGGGTGGAAAAAATGTAGATAAGGGTGTGGTGGGAATGGATGTCTCTGTCAGTCTGAAGAGACTAAAACCCGGGGTCTCTGATGAGGACATAGACGGAGGCATCGGTAAAAAGAAAGCTGTCGAGCTCGATCATCAATGATGGCAGCAGACTTTTTTTGTTTCGGGCCCAGTATTAATGTGGCTAGATATCGGGTTTATTTTTTCAGCCGTCTTAAAAGTGATTTTTCTTCTTGCAAAGACCAGATTGAGGATCAGGTGGACACGAGGAAGGCAAGAAGGGAATGGCGAGCGGGGCCTTCTTACTGGTCTTTTGCTGCCGAGCCATATTCCGGGGTGGCGGATCTTTTTACCGTCGAAGTTGAATGCAGATGGGTGTATGCCCCCCAAAAAAGTGTGGGGGGGGTTTAAGTCTTTTATGAGGATTTAAACCCCTTCCTTTTTATGAGCCGGAAAAATCATTTTGGTGGAGATTTCAATACTGTCACGGAATCTGGATAAGGGAAGTGCCAAGGGTGTGGTCATAGGGGCGTCGATTATTTTAATAGTTGTGAGGCTCGTATGGTGGATGTCCCAATCAGCACACCCAGACCACAGGGGTTAAACTTACCATAGAGGTACGAGATTAGGTCTAGGATAGATAGGTTTTATTTTAAAGGAGGACTCTGTCTCGTCACCGCTTCGGTGACAGAGGTGAGTTCTCCGACCACTGTATGTTTTTATTTTTTCTGAAGTTGCAGAGACCCCCCCGTATGGGAAGGGGTTAAGGGAAGTTTAAAATTTTGCCCCACTCCGGGAAGAGACGGAGATTAGACAATTTTTGAGGATTTCCCTGCAGAGTAAGTTCCTCTATTGGCTTTGCTTTAGTAATTTAGGTGGTGGGAAAATTTTAAGAAAAGGGCGCGGGGGTTCTTCGTCAGCCCTTTAAAAACCCAGACGCTTGAACGGGTCCGCCTGTACAGAGCCTGAGGAAAAACTCGAACATTTAGTCTCGACTGGGGTGACCATGAGAGGGACCCCAGAAAAAAAACCTTCCCAAAAGGGATGTCGTAGACGGGCAGGCACCCTTGGTGTTTGATAGGGACTTTGGCGGGTACCGCTCCCCGCCCTTAAAAGGGAACTGCAGCATGTCGGTTAGTGGCAAAAAATTAGGGCCCCAAAAGGATAATAAGGTCTCGGGGAGTTCCAGTTCGGATTTCTTGGAAATTTTGGGTATTCATTCATTTTTTGGGCAAGAGAGAGTAAATCGAGACAAATTTCGGGTTTTCTGGCTGAAAGATTCCCGGCAGGAATAAAACCTCTCTTTTAGGATTTGACCGGCATGACATGAAGTAGAGGGGTATTGACGGCTTACCCCTCAAGAAGCCCCCCGGGGCCGGATATTTAACCGGAGTTTTACAAGACCTTTAAGGACATTTGGGGCCACCCTTGACCGAGGTCTAAATGAGGCTTATCCTCCAGTACCTGCCCAGGTCTGAGGGGGTCAGTCATCATCCTATAAAAGGGTAAGGGGATCCGGGGTCTCATAAGAGAAGGGGCCCCCCATAGCACAACTCAATGTGGCAAAAGTTGGAAAAGGGTGCTTTTTAATGGTTTTATAAAATTTGCCTCTGTGCTTCTTTTCCGCCCCCGCATATTTCCCTTCCCCGGGTTTCAGCCCCATTATGCGGTCCTTGGGGTAGGGGGGCTGTGGAGGGGCGGGGAGGGCCCTTTGGAAGGGGTTACACTGTCTCGGAAGGCAAAAAGGGTTTTTTCGAGTCAACCCTGAGTATCTCTGGTCCACTCTCCTGAGATATGGTCGCGGGGGGGTTCGTAAATTGGCTAAAAACCCCTTACAAAGGGGCTGAAGCTTTTCCCCTTGTGAACGGTTTGGATTTGGGGGCTTTTTAGGTAGGGGGGTGCTGTCTCTGGCCCTCTGGCCCCCTGCTATACGTTTTTGCGATTGACCCCCTTCCCTTTGAAGACTAGATCTGGACCGTTGGGGGGGTGAGGATGGGGCCCGTGGCCTTGGGGCCCCCCTTGAGGGGTGGCCCATGCGGACGACATATCTTTTGTCTTTCCTCGAGGGGGCAAGATTGGGTGATGGCGGGAAATTGAAAATTACTTTGGGGAAAAATTTGGGGCCCAAAAATCAAACGGGGAAAAATGTGAAAGTCTTTGGTTTGGGGAAAAAGAAGAACCCAATTTTGCCTTCCGGCACCTTCCCTGTGCCCCAGACAACAATTTTGATCCTGGGCATTCAATTCGGCCAGGGGGAGGTACCCAAGAAAAAAAAGGGGGGACAGGTAAAAATATCACTGGAAAAGGGGGATCAGTGGGAAAAGGGTGGTCTTTAACCCTTAGAAAGGGTGGTGGCCGATCAAAAAATCTCCCCGTCCATTATTTTATCTATTTGGGTGTGTGTGCATTTTGCCAGGTTTGTTCGGGCACGGAAATTTTTGTCTGTTCTTCAGATGTTATGGGGAAACAGACTTAAAATGGGTCAAAAGAGAGGGGACATACCCTACGAGGGACCAGGGGGGGTTTGTATGGTTAACCCCCTGGTTTTCTTACAAATACCTTTATTAAATCAATATAGCCCCCTTGGGCGAGGGCTTCCTTGTGGGTAGCCTCCCTGGCGGGAGTGGTTTCAGTTCCCCTTCCCGGGAATGGTAGTCAGGAGGTCTGTGGGATCTTCCCGCGTGTCAGGCAATATTCCCGGCTTTCGTTGCCTAAAACCCGAAACCATCGCCGATGGGTTCTGGGGGAAAGACAGAGATAATTTACTTGGCCCCGGGGAAAACCCGGGGGAAGAGGGTTTTTCTACCCATTTTTAACTTTTTGGCCCTCAAAGGGTTGCCTGGGTAGGATTGGGGGTTTTGGGTTACTTTATTAAATTAGTAAAGGGCCCCGCAGAAAATTTGGGATATGACCCCGGCGTGCTTCCGGTAAGCTGCATGAAAAAGGGTAAGGAAGTTTTTGAAAAATTCCGAGGACAGAAATTGCCCTCGGGGGGAAAAGTGGGGATGTGGAAAGCATGGAACATTCCTCCCCCATTGCCCCT
Organism: Phyllomedusa bahiana; assembly: GCA_025379985.1. NCBI lineage: Eukaryota > Metazoa > Chordata > Amphibia > Anura > Hylidae > Phyllomedusa > Phyllomedusa bahiana. Next base: position 43,536 of record JAODAL010013357.1, on the reverse strand, counting down.
AAATGCAGAGGGGTACAAAAGGGTGGTGTTCCCTGGTTTGGCCGGATTTGGCAGGGCTCTCATGCGATTGGGTATATGGAACATTCAAACACCCCGGTGGAGGGACCCGTGCACTTTATTCATAGTTATTCAGTGGTCAGGGGAACAAATTGGGCGCACGGGGGTTAGTGGGAGAGGCAGGAAAAAATCTTCCCGAGGAAAAAGGTGGGTTAGGCACATTTTTTGAGATTGTGAAGGAAGTTCTGTGGAGTTTGGGGGGTTGGGGGCGGACGGCATCGCCCTTTGGAGGGGTTGTCCAGGGGTTCCTTGATCTTTTGACCTCTATATCCTGGTGGTTGGGGTAAAAGCTTTCACTTGTCTTTGGGGTTTTTTTTTCAAAATTTACGGTGAAAGGTTACAGAGACCCCAACCGAGCCTTAGAAGGGGTAGGGAAGAAGTAAGGATTTTTTATTAGGTTGTATAGTACACGAGGATTTTTTTGTGTTTAGGGTGTATAGCACATAAAGGTATAGGTTTACAGAGTATATAAATAAGGGTAGTTAAAAAAAAAAAACACAAAAAAAAAAACAAACGGGCTATTTAGATAGGTTGGGGGGTTTAAAAGGGGGGAGGAAGGGAATGATTTGGGCCCCCAAAGGGGGGGGCCCTGAACTAAGAAATTGGCCCTTTTGGGGGAACCGAACCCCAGGGAAAAAGGACTGTGGCTTTTTGGGGAAAACTGGGAGCGGGAAAAAAAATTAGCCCAAAAAAGGGTTTAAAAATTTAGTCAAGAAAAAGGTAGGGATATATGTATGAAATATATAGGTATTTAATTAAAAAAAAAAAAAAAAAAAAAAAGGGGGTTTATTTAGATGGGGTTTGGGGTTTGGGGGTTTAAAAAGGGGGGAGGAAAAATAGTCTGGGCCCCACTTTTCTTTAAAGAATCTAGGGGAAAACCAGAACTCAGGGAAAAGGGAACTGTGGGGGGATTAGGAGTGGGTAAAATATAAAATGGGGAAGGTATTTTCCCGTGATATTGAAAATTTGTTTTATATATTTTTAAAAATTGTGTTTATTGTATATGTGTATTTTTTATATGGGGCCATTTTAGATTAGGGTGGGCCAGAAGGGGTTTTTATAATGTAAATAAATGGGTTTGGATGAAGGGTTTATGGTGGGACTGGACCCCCAGGTCAAAAATAAGTTCTTTTTACAAATTTTTGTAAATACTTGTAAAAATAAACTGGTTTTGTTTTCATCTTAAATTTAAAAAGGAGTATCATTTTAAAACGGGGAAACCCCAGGTTATACTAGCATGCTCCATTATCATGTATAAGGGATCCCAGGTTATACCAGCATTTCAAAACAATTTTCAGGGGGAACCCCCAAAGGTTATACCGGGCTTGCCCCCTTATCCCTTTTTCCGGGGAATTTTTTTTGAGCTACGTTCCCCAATTTGTGGAGGGGAGCATAGTGTTTGTCAGAAGTTGCTGTGCTGGCGCATCTGGGAGGCTCTCCCCCTGTTTCCCTTGGGGGGGGGAGTTTCCCCCAATGTGGAAGAGGGGCTTTCCAAGCCCTTTCGGGGGGGGGCCCCGAGAAAAACCACGGGGGGGTCGTGTACGCTTGTGTGGCCCGGAGGAAAGTGAGCTTTCGGCTCAGTGACAGCGGGGAGGGGATAGGGGGGGGCTTGCCTTGCGGGGGGTCCTCTATTTCCCCCCAGCCGTTATGGTGTTTCCCTTTTAATGAATCAGAAAAAGGGTCAACAGCAAAAAAAACCCCTGTTGGGTGCAGGTCCAAGAATGCCCCCCAGCGGGGGGGCAGTAAAGGGAAAAAGCTTCAGGAAATTGGTTTTGGACCCCCTGAAAAGTTTTTCTGTTTTCCCTTCCTGGAGCTGTCGGCTCAGGGGGGGAGGAGGCTGCGCCCTGAAGGTCAAAGGAATGCCAGGGCCTCAGAAAAAAGAAAGGAGTCACAGCGGGAGACAAATAAACAGACACCCAACAGCAAGTTTTTGGGAGCACCCGGGATAAAGAAAATCTTCAGTGGCAGTGCCCCTTTCCCTTTGTGAGGGGAGGGAGGGGGAGTCAGGGGGAAAAGCAATGTCCCAGTCAGCAGCAGGGAAAAACCCTTTGCCTGCGGGAAAAACTGAAGGGGACCAAGGGGAAAGGTGACCAAGTTACCCGAAAACGACGGCAGTCCCTTTGAAAACCCGGGAGATATGAGCAGGTTTTTGCAACCCCTGTCCCTCTCCCCCCAGTTCGTACTGTTTGCGACACCCTATGGTAATCTAGAGGAACTAATTTCAAGTGCTGTTGCCCCCCTTTGACCACTAGAGGGAGCATCCCATAAAGGGACATTAAAAAACAGTTTTAAATTCTATGAAAAAATTGTTAAATGTATGTGAATCTACTGTTCCAGTAAATTTTTTTGGGTCAAAAAAATAATGATAATAAAAACGTTGTAAAAGGGAATGGGTATTTTGGGGTTTTTAAAAAATTTACCCCCAAAACTCTACCCCGGGGAAAAAACTATCCCTAACATCAGGGGGAAAAAAAACCAACTCAGCCCAGATGTTGGTCTCGCACCAGCATCACCCCAAAAGAGATCACCACCGAAAGGGAGGAGCAAAAAAAATTTTTGGGCCCAAAGGGGCTGAGGATTTGGAAAAAGGGGAATTTGTCCCCCCCCCATTTTAAAAAATTTGGGGGCTTTTACCCCCAGAAGGGGGGGGAAAATGCCTTTCCTTTTCGGTTCTTGCATAGCCCTTTTCAAAAAGGAATTTGGGGGAAAGGGGGGGGGGGAAATTTTAATTAAATTACAACGACAAACTTTTAAAATTTTAAATTTAAAACTTAAAAAGTCCCCCTGCTAAAAAAAAGGAAAAAACTTTTTAAAAAAAGAAAAAAATTAATATACGAGAAAAAAATAAAAAAAAATGGGAAAAAGGAAAGGGGCCTGGTTTCTAGAATATAGCTTAAATTCAAAGAAAAAACTTACCAACAATATCAGGTTCAGGGAAATGCGGGATTTGGTAATCAGAGTTGCGGGGGAAGAGAGGAAGGGAAGGAGGGAATGAGGAGGAGGAGAAGGGTGGGGAGGGGGAAAAAGAGGGGGAAAAGAGGGGGAAAAGAGGGCGGGCCAGAAGGGGGAAAGGAGGAGCAGGCAAATTTACTCTCCCCGGGAAACCCCTAAAAATTAAATGTAAAAGTTTCCCGAAAAAGGGGGGGTTAAAAAATTTCCCCCTCAAAAAACCCATTCAGGAAAACAGGGGGATTCCCCCAAAAAAGCCCCCAAGAATTAATTTTGGGGAAATTGGACGGGGAGTAGCGGGGGCCCGGGATGTAGGTGACTGGGGGCGGACCCGGGTGGGATTTTTGCGGGGAAAATTGCCCAAGCTAGAATCCCCAGTAAACCCTTTCCTACTTTCCCCCTTCGGGGACGAGGGAAGGGAAAGGGAAAAAGAGGCCCAAAGAAGGTTGGGGGGAGAACCCCATTGGTGTTGGGGGCCCCTTTTTTCCGGGGATTTTTCCCAAAGGAATTTTTCCCCGGCAGGGTCTAATGTAGGGGCTTTGGGGACGAGAAACCAAAAGGGAGGCAAGCTAGGGTTTCCCCAAAGGGGGGTACTAGCAAAGGGAAAATACCCCAGAATCAGGCTCGCCTTGTCGCCAGGGGGTTTTTTTACAGCAATAAGGTGGTCCGGGGTATGAATGTGGGGGCAGGGGGTTAGGTACGGAGGTGTTTTAAAAAGGGGGATAGACGGGGAAGGGAAAGGGGAAAAAATGGTTTGTAGGGGTGAGTAAGGGGCGAAGGGATGGGGGGAAAAGTATAAGGTCAAAATGTGGAAGGGGGGTTGTGGGGACAAATGTCGGGGAGATTGTGGGAATGGGGAGTATGGAGGGGGGGGGAAAAGGAGGGGGAAAAATGGGGGGGGGAACTGGATTAAACGGTAAGCACTTTTTACAAAAGGGGGGGGAGGGGGTGTGGCCCCCACCACCCCTCCGGTCCCCACCAGGTCCCCCCCTCCCTTAGGTAAAAGGGGGGTTGGCGGAGCAAAAAGCAACAGTTGCGGCGGGGGGGGGAGGTCCTAGGTTGCCGCCGCCAGTTGCGGGGAACGAAGAAAATCAGCGAGGGTTTTTTGGAGGCCCCTAAAAAAAGGGGGAGGGTCGGTCACTATAGAGGGGAGGGGACCCCAATGTCCTTTTGGAGGGGAAAAGGCATGGGTTTTCTCCCCCTTTCCCGGGAGAGCAATGGAAGGAGGGGGGGGGACCCAGGCCCCCTTCCAAACCAGCCAAAATCAAAATTGACCGCACTAAATAGATGAAAATCAAAAATTTTTTTATTTCAATCCACGGCCCCGCATTTTAAACAGATATAGGTGATTTTAACATATAGGGACTTTTTCGGTCAAGGGGCCCTTTTTAAAAAATAGTCACAAGTTTAGGGCAAAGAAAAAAGGTAAACGGGCCGCACCCCAGTAAGAAAAGGGGGCCAAAGGGCCTTTGACATTTAAAAAAGGTCTTTTTCCCGGGAAACTTTCATATATGTAAAATCACCTATATCGGGTTTTACATGCGGACCCCTGTGGTTTTGAAATAAAAAAATTTTTTGTTTTTTGAATCTATTTGGGGCCCGGTCAATTTTGATTTTGGTTTAAAACATTGGGGGAAATCCCCCCTAGGGGACCGGCACCATATAAAAAACCAATAAGCAAGCTGAGGGGGTCCCTTTCCCCTTCTCCCCCATTTGCCCCCCCCTTTGGGCCAGGAAAGGTGTGCCCAGGAGGAATGTGGTCTGTTTTCAGTTGGGTCGGCAGTGACGCTAGTCCCCTGGGGGCCAAGGGTGGGTTGGGGTCCTGTTTGGGGGAGTTCAAGGGCGTTTGAAAATTTTTTCCCTTTATCCCCCCTTCTGGGTCCCCGATATATGACATTAGCTTCATAAAGGGCCGAGGGTTTAGAAAATTTTTTTGGTCCCGTCCGAGGTTAAGAAGTATTTGGCCCCCAGTGGGGAGGACTTTTTGGGCCCCCAAACAAAAAATTTCCCCGCAAAAACATCTTAAAGAAAAAATGGGCCCTTTTTTACCAGTAAACCCGGGGCTCTTTTTACGTTGACATCGAAACCTGGTAAAATAGGTTGGAGAGGTCCACAGATCCCCAACTAAGGTCCGGGCCCAGCATGGCATTGGCAGGGGCCCCGGGCTTTTTTTGGTTAAGCTCAAAATCTCAGGTTAAAAACAGTTTACCCTTTTCCCCTCCTCAGCTTTCTTGGGGGAAAAGAAACCCAATCCCGGTTTTTAAACCGGGGCATTTTGAAAACTCTGCCACAGGCGGCGACCCCACACATTTTTTGTGGGGGCAAAAGTAAAGGGGCAGGTTGGGGGCGCAATGTGTTGGGGGAATAGGCCATCAAACCGGATATGTGGTAGGATTCGCTGCAAAATTGTGTGGGGGAACCTTTGGTCACCCCCCTTTCCCGGCCTTTTTCTCTCGTTCTTTCACCCAAACCCGATGTCCTTTAAAGGGGGGGGGGAAGGGAGGGGGCGAAAGGGCCCGAGGGGCATCAGGAGGGGAAAGGGGGTTGAAGGTAAAAAACGGTATGGTTTAAAAGAGCAGATGGGCCAATGATAAAAGGGGAAAAGGGAAAACGAAACACGGGTGAGGGAAGGAGGTCTGCAGAAAGGAGGGGGGAGGGGGCCCCCGGAAAAAATGCTTGGGGGGTTTTCCCCGTCTTTAACCTGGGAAGCGGCCTTTTCCGGGCGCCGAACAATCTGAGGCCCCCAGGGAGGTGAGTGGGAGAAAGGAGACCAGGGGGATAGAGAAAGAAAGGGGGAGGCCCCCTCTCCAGCCCAAATTTTTGTTTACTCAGGGTGGTTTTGGGGTGGGAAAAGGGGGGAAGGGGGGCCCCCACAAAGGGGGTGCAAAAAAGGGGAAGGAGGGGGAGAGGGAGGGGCAGGCGCCCCCAATCTCGTGGTGTGGGAACACTCCATTCCCCTTAACCCTGAGTAGCGGTGCCCTGAAAGGGAAGGGGAGGGGTAAAATTTCCCCCTTTTGAAACCCGGAATTCCAATAGGTTCCATGTGCTCGGTGGGCCTTTTCCCCTTTTTCAGGGAGGAGGAAGAAAAAGGACGATGGGACCCAAAAGGGCAGGAGAGGGCCCCCGGGGAAGTGGGCTGCTGGTGGGGGGCCCTGGCAAGGGTAAAAGATAGAGGTGGTGGGTGGTGGGTTTAAAAAAGTGGGGGGGGGTTGGGGGGTGGAAAAAAAAGTAGGAAAAAAAAAAAAAAATGGGGTGAGGTAGGAATTTATGTCTTCCCTAAATCTGGGGAAAAAAAAGGGGGGGCTAAAATTTGGGGGTCTCTGATGAGGACGTAGAAAAGGAGGATCGGTAAAAAAAAAGGGTTGAGCTGTCACCCAAAGATGGCGGCCCGGGGCCCTCTGTTAAATTTTTTTAGCCGGTTGAAGCTGGGTGTTTTTTTTTCTTGGGAAAAAGAAACCCGATTTATGGATTTGGCGAATATGAGGAAGGCAAGAAGGTAATGGGAGAGGGCCCTTTTTACTGGTCTTTGCTGCCGAGCCATATTCCGGAGGGCGTTTCTTTTTTTTACCGCCGCGGTTTTAATGCGAACGGGTGATTGAGTCGAAATGGGGAAAGGGGGTTCCCCCTTTTTAGTTTTTTCGTGGGAAAGGGGCAGGAGTCAGGTCATAAACATTTTATGCCCCCCCAGATCGGGGTGGGAGAGGAAATGTTTTCTTTCGGGATTAAGCCTTTTCCTTTTTTAAAAGCCGGGGAAGTCTCTTTGGCCCGGGGATTTCAAACTCAGGATTAGGGGGTTGGGCCCGAGGTGGGCTATGATGGCAAAAGGTTTTTAAATAGAAAAAGTTAGTTTAGGGGTCGTTTGGGTGGATGTTTCCAAAATCAGGGGCCCCCTCCCAGGCCAAAAGAGGTTTTTACCTTTTCATTTGAGGGGAGTGAGATTTGATCCCAGGGGTTGATGGTTTTATTTTTAAAAGGGGGTTCTGTTTTGTTTAAAGTTAAAAGTGGCAGAGGGTTGGTTTTTCTGACCACTGTTATTATTTTGTTTTCCCTTTTAATGTTGCAAAGGGCCCCCCATATGGGAAGGGGTTTTTTGGGGAAGCTGGGAAATTTGTCATCCTGGAAAAGACGGATATTTTGCAACTTTTGGGGGGGAAATTTTCCCGCAGAGTAGATTCCTCTACCCGGGCTTTTGAGAAATAAGTCAGAGTGGTGGGAAATATTTTAAAAAAAAGGGGGAGCTGGGGGTTTTTCCGCCCGACCCTAAAACCCCAGAAGTTGAACAGGTACCCCCCCTGTATCAGAGCCTTTAGGAGAAAACTCGAAAAAATTTTGTTTTTGGGGGGAGGGTGACCCTTTATGAGGGGTTCCCGAGTTTTAAAAACCTTGCTTTAAGGGGATGTTTAGTATGACCAGGCAAGGGAAAAACCCTTTGTTTTTGAAAAAGGAAATTTGGGGAGGTTTTCCCCCTCCCCCGGGCCCTTAAAAAAAACGGGGGGGATGTCGGTTTGTAGCCCAAAAAAGTTACGGGCCTAAGGATTTGGTTACAGGTTTTCTGAAGGGGGGTCCCGGGTTTAGAAAAATCTTGGAATTTTAGGTCATTCTACTCTATCTTTTGGGGCAAAAAGAGAGTTAAAAAAAGAAGGGAAATTTTTCGGTTTTCGGGTGAAAAATGTTCCCGGGGCCAAAGGGGGAATGCCTCTCTTTTGAGGATTTGACAGGCAAAGGGTCTGAGAAAGGGGGGAAGTCCCGGGGGCTATTGGGCGGCCTTTTAAAACCCTCAAGAAGACCCCCCGGGCCGGTTGGGGTTTAAACTTTGGAAATTTTTTTCCAAAAACCTTTAAGGACTTTTTGGTTTCTCCCCCTTAAACTGAGGTGAAAAAATGAGGGGGTTTTCCTTGGTACCTTTTGCCCAGGTCGATGAGAAGGGCGCTCTAAAACTTTTTTTGTCAATGGGTAAAAGGGTCCGTCCCACATTGAGAACTGGCGTCCCCCTTTGCGCTACTAAAAGGTGGACAGAAAAAACCCGGCCTTTAAAAGTGCTTTTCAATTGGCTGATTAAAAATTTTCCTCAGAGCTTCTTTTTTCCAGCCAGCACTGTTCCGTTTTTGGTTTGTTTGGGCCCTTAGTGCGGTTTTTTGGGGTCGGGAAAGGTGTGGAGCGGGGGCAGGGGAAGGGCCCTTGGAAGGGGGTTTACATTGTCCCTGAATCAAGGGGAAAAACTTTTGATCGATCAAAAACCCTTTAGTATTCTGGTTTCTCTCCCGAGATATTTGGGCTGCCCGGGGGGGTTTGGTTTAAAAATTTTTTTAAAAAAAACCCGTACAAAAGGGGGGTGGGGGGACTTTTTTACTTTGAAACGGTTGGATTGGGGCCCGGGCCCTTTTGAGGTGGGGTCCGGTGTCGTCAGGGCTGTCCTTGAGCCCCCTTTTATACGCGTTTGCGATCGACCCCCTTCCCTTTGAAAAAGGGTAGGGTCGTGGGGGGCCGTTGGGTGGGGCCCGGGGGAGGGTGGGCCTGGGGGCCCCGGCGCCCTCCTTTAGGGTCGTTTTGGGCCCATTTTGGACGACGTTTACTCTGTTTGTTTTCTTCCCAAAAAGGCGGGGGGCGGATTTGGGGGGATGGCGGGAAGGGTTGGGCAAGGGTTTCTCGGGGGGACAAACTGGGTCCAAGTTTAATCCGAAAGTGTGGGAAAAACTTTGGTTGGGGAAAGGGAAGAACCAACTTTTGCCCTTTCCCGGCACCTTTCCTGGCCCCAGAAGGGCAATTAAAAATAATGGGCCCTTTGGGTTCAAGCCCGGGGGTTACCCAAAGAAAAAATGGGAGGAAAGGCCTAAAAAATGCTGCTCGGAAATGGGGTCAGTAAAGGGGGGAAAAGGGTTTTGGGTTTTTAAACCCCTTAAAAGGAGGGTGGCTTGATCAAAAATTTCCGGGTCCCTTATTCAAAACTTTTTTGGGCAGGTTTTGCCCTTTGCCCGGGTTTTTTTTGGGGGACGGAATTTATAGTCTGTTTTTCCGATGTTATGGGGGAAAAGGGCTTAAACCCGATCAAAAGGAGGGGGGAATACCGTTCGGGAGATAGGGGGGGGGGGGGGTTGGGTTTTGGTTAAAACCCCTGGGGGTATTTTTTACAAATACCTTTATTAAGATCAATATAGCCCCCCTTTGGGCGAGGGCCTCCCTTTTGGGGGGTTGGCCCCCTTTCTGGGAGGTTTGGGTTTTAAATTCCAACCCTTTTAGAATGGGAAGGGCAGGATGGTCGTTTTGAGGGGGGCTTCCGGGGGGCTTCCGGCAATAATTCCGGCTTACGTTTCACTAACCCTGAAGACCATCCCCCGATGGGGTCTGGGAATGACAAAAAATTTAAAGGGCTATGGCCAGGAAAATCCCTGGATGAAGGGGTTTTGCCTTTCCCCTTTTTAGACTCAGTTGGGCCTCAAAGATTGCCCAAAGGGCGGAATTTTGAGTGTAGGGGTTTCCCTTTAAATTTATTTCAGCGGGATCCCGCAGAAAATTTGGGGGTACGAACTGGCGTGCCCTTTCCCCGGTTAAGTGCATGTCAGAGACCCAATTTTGAAGGGTTTTTTAAAATCCGAGTACAGAGTTCCCTCAGGAGGAAAGTGGGGGGCATGTGGAAAGCATGGAAAAAAACTTCCTCCTCCCTTTTTTAAAAAAAAAAAAGGGAAAAAAAAAAAAAAAGGGGATTTAGATAGGGGGGTGGGTGGTTTATAAGGGGTGGGGAGGAATGAGTTTTGGCCCAAATTTTCATAAGGGAAAATTTTGGGAACCCGGAAAATCAGGGATAAGGAACTGTGGGGATTGGGAGGGGGGTAAAAAATTTTGTTTTGGGGTTAAGGTTTTTTATTATTGTGATATTTTTAAATAGTGAATATTTGTAAATAGTTTTTATATTGTATTTGTGTATTTATTTTATATGGGGGGAATTTTGATTAGGGTGGGGCCAAAACAGAGGTATATAATGTTAAAAAAATAGGTTTTGATGAATTGTATGGAAAAGGAAAGGGGTTTGGGCCCCCCCGGGGGATAATAATTTTGTTTAAAAATTTTTGTAATATTTGGAAGGGAAACTGGTTTTTATGTTTTTTTTCTTCAAAAAAAGGTATCCTTTACACGGGGGACCAGGGGGTTTAAAACCAGGGATTTCTTTATCCCCTATATTACAGGAGAGGCCGGTTTTTTCCCCGCATTTTTAAATTCACCCCTAAAACCGGAAGATCCCCCCATTATACCCCGATGCTCCCCTATCCACTTATACAGGAGTGGCCCGGGGTTTTTTCCCCGAAAACTCCCTTTTCACTATGTACAGGAGAGCCCCAGGTTATACCTGAGTTGATTCCTTGGTGCTTTTACACAGTTTAGTTTACAGAATTCTTTAATCTTTTGTTTTTGAGAACGGATTTTTTTGGTTTTTTTAACTTCCCCAATTTTTGATTCCCTTTTCCGTAATGGGGGTAATGAGCCCTACCGAACTTAGCGCTGATTAATCCAGAATACGCTTTCTGCACATCATTTACCTCAGAGAACTATAATCAAAATGTATTTGTGCGCGTCTATAATCATGGTGAATTTTCGTTTCCCTTTTATTGGAGATATTTTGGGCCGGGGGCCCCTTTTCATTTTTCCCCTGCACAGTTTCATCCTTTATGTTGTTCTTCAATGAATGAAAATGTAACATTTTGTATCGTTTTTATCATAATGTATAATCACCGCTATTTAAAAGTATCTCAGGATCCTCTTGTCTGCAGATCCTCTGTCAGTACAATATTTCCCTCTGACAACACTTCCCGCTTTGTGCTTGAGGAAAAATTCTCAAGACTCTACTTTGGGAGTACTTAAAAGTCTTTTATGTTTACAGAGTTTAGCTTTTGGGGTCCCCGCCGGATCCTGCAAACAGGGTGTGAAATTCTAAACCTTAACCTCCTCCTTTGCTTCTCCCCTGTCCCAGACATTTAGCTTTGTGCTGGGGACATTCTGGTTGTTGAAATCACCATGAACAGCAATGTTTGCACAAACAATACATTGAACCTATGGAATCCAATTAGGATGGGAACATTGATGTGTATAGGGGACTTCATTTATAACATAATAATACATAATAACAATAATATCGTTCAACAAACTTAAATCACCAAATGACATAACTAAAAGGGCTACTCTGGGAACATAGAAGATGAAGAGCTTCAGGCACTAATAGCCCTGACAATATGTTCTCTGTTAGACAAACATTATCTTATCTTTAATTTCCAGTGAATCTAAATACAGTCACAACAAGAAAAAAGTGCTTCCTCTTTGAATTTTTTGGGTTTATGTATCAGGACATAAAAAAAAAAAAAATCAGTGAGTGCTTAAAAAGTCTGAAAATTAGGTAAATCCAACCTCAGATAACCAACACACAACAAATTTCACATCATTATTTAACAAAAATTAGACCAAAATGCAGAAGAAGTGTTTAAGAAATTAAGTACACCCTAACCAGATTCCATAGCAATTAGGAAGGTAATTAGTTTCTAGGTGCTACACAAATGACTGTTCATCAACGACTGTGAGTTCCTCTATAAAGGCAGAAGTTTTGGACATTTGCTGGTCTTGAGCATTCAGAAATGTGTTACTGCAATGCCAAGGAGGAAAGACATCAGTAATATTCTTAGAGAAGCAATTGTTGCTGGCCATTAATCTGGAACGGGTTATTAGACAACAACATCTAAGACATCTACAGGCTTTCCAACAGTCTGTAGCTGCCTTTTTCCTGTCATTAGCACCTATGTAAATGTTCACAAACCTCCATAGTCACCAATAATAAGAGTCTGGACTAATACAGTGACTATAAAACAAAGAGCAGGAGAAGGGGGAGATGCAGTTGAAGATTTTCTCTCTTGTGCTCTCTATGAGACAGCATGCTGTAAGAGGGGAGAGGCAATAGAGATGACAAAATGAATAAGCTTTACTTAAAATTAGATGTTCACTATCTAGTTCTGTGTATAATATTGCCTCTGCTCTGCTTTCATCATTGACCCTGGTGACTACTGAGTTGCATATACTCAGTGTTTCCTGTAGCATCCAGTAATGTGACAGTCAATATCTGGCTCTAAGTACTCTCTCCGCTGTAGCTAATTTCTTATCAGCCTTAGCTATAAAGCCCAGCCACTAGCTTCAGTCTGGGCCTGAGTATTGGTGTTGTAAATTTAGGGTGTTTTGCACTAGGCCCAAGCCCTCCATGTTCCCGAGTTATCTGTGTTTCTGTGACCCTAGCCTGTAATTTTTGCTGGCCTGGCTCCCGAACTCTGCCTGTCTGGTTTTGTCTCTGTCTCTACCCTTGGATTTGGTGTTTTTGTTTCCTGTCCTGATTCTGCTGGTATCTGTAGTACACAAGTCTCTTGCTATCTGGTATCCTGTCTTGGTCTGCTGGGGCGGCATGTATGAACGGGGCTGGTGTATTTCCAGCCCGACATCAGGTGCAGCATTATTCGAAATAGTTAAAAGCCTCCAGTATCAGGCGCATTATAGGGCGCCAGTGGCACTTTGTAATGCACCTGATTTGGGGGGGCGTGCTGGAGGCGGAGCACATTTGTACTGTACAAAGCTACACATTTATAGCTTTGTTATGACAATTCTAGGCGCATTACTGCTGGAACAGGTAAAACACTTTCAGAGTGGTTTATCTGAGCCAGAAATGTCTTGTTAGTACTAGAATGCGCCTGATTTATGACCCGCTGTAGAGCAGGTTTATAAATAAGGCGCATTCTATACTAATACTATGCTCATGAAAATTGGTGTGTAAACACCAAAATTCATATATGTCGCCCCTGGTATCTGCATCCCGTCCTGAGTCTGCTGATCCTTGTGTCACACCTGGTGGTCCGCTGTTCATGGTGTTACAACTGGTGGTCCGCTGTTCCTGGTGTCATGCCTGGTGGTCCGCTGTTCCTGGTGTCACGCCTGGTGGTCCACTGTTCCTAGTGTCATGCTTGGTGGTCCGCTGTTCCTGGTGTCACGCCTGTTGGTCTGCTGTTTCTATTGTCATGCCTGCTGGTCTGCTGTTCATGGTGTCACACCTTTTGGTCCGCTGTTCCTGGTGTCACACCTTCTGGTCTGCTGTTCCAGGTGTCCTGCCTACTTGTCCGCTGTTCCTGGTGCTACCCCTGCTGGTCTGCTGTTACTGGTGTCACACCTTCTGGTCTGCTGTTCCAGGTGTCCTGCCTACTTGTCTGCTGTTCCAGGTGTCCTGCCTACTTGTCTGCTGTTCCTGGTGCTACCCCTGCTGGTCTGCTGTTACTGGTGTCACAGCTTCTGGTCTGCTGTTCCTGGTGCAACCCCTGCTGGTCCGTTGTTACTGGTGTCACGCCTGATGGTCTGGAGTTCACCAACCATGTTGTGTACCACCTTCCCAACTGGAATGCGTTACTCTGGTGTCTGCTATCCTGGTGTCCTGTTTCTGTCCCTCACATCCCTGGCTGGTAAGGCACCTGCCAACTGCAGTCCCAAGTAGCTATTCTTCTTCCAAGGATGTTTCAGAGGCTTGCTTATGAATTTCTTCAGACAATTTTGCTAATAAAGTCCTTTAAAAAGTAACAAACATTCTCATAAATAACAGAATAATATGTTCAATGGATGCACAGATATAGAACCAAGACAGCAGACGGCAAGGTATGGTGAGGGTGGAGTTGCTCTTTAATGCATTTGACCTCATTTGACTTTGATTGCTGAGGACTCACCTGCCGTCATAGAAGATAATAGTGAAAGTTTCTTTACTGTATATTCAACTTTGCATCATTCCCAAATCCTCGTCTAACCCTCCACATATGCATATTCTGGGCAGAAGACTCTCACAGCTGCTGCTGGAGATGGAGCTGAACCTCTGGTGAATGTGCGCATATGTTATTTGTACACTTTCCACAGTGAACAAGACAGATTATTTAAATCACAACATACAGATCAAATCCCGCAGCGTCCTCTTCAAATTTACACGGCAGATTTGTCTCATTAATACTTAACTTTTATAAACTTTATGCTGAGAAATAAAACTCTCTGCAAACACAGATGCAATTGAATAGATCTGATAGTGTCCTGTGCGCTGCATGTTTGGACCATACTGGAGAAGCCCCCTCTACAGTAATCCTTTACCATGATTCCCTTAAGTGGGCCAAAAAAACTGAGTCCCTGACCCACTCTTCAATTTTACCGGGGCTGTCTGAACCTACAGTTGAAAAAGAGTGATTGAACCTTTTAAAAATGTCTACATTTATTACTAATACAACATGCTCTGATTGTATCTGAGTCACAGATATAGGCAAATATAGTGTAACTAATAACACACGGACAGTTGTACTGTTCATGTCTTTTATTGAACACATTGGTGCAGATTTATCAATAGTGTCTGACTTTTAGACAGTGTAAAGTTAGACCAGACAGTCTTAGGGCTTGTTGACACGGCTTATTTTGACGTGGTTTTGGACGAGGCTTTTGGAGAGTTTCCTCGCCCAAAACAGCTTCCAAAATGCCCCCTGTTCATTTCTTTGATTCCTATGTAAAACCTCGTTGTAGTTCACAAACGACGAGGATTTTACACGCTTCTTTGGAAGCACTGAAAAAGAAGCGTCATGTCAATTATTGAGGCGTGTTTTAGGCGCGTTTTCGGAGTGGTTTTCGGCGCAGTTTTTGGCGCATTTTCGGTGCGATTTTGGGCACGGTTTTTGTCCTGGCTATAAATTTGTATGGGTGAAAACCTCGTTGAAAACATCATCCAAAGCCTGATCCAAAACCTCGCCGAGAAATGCGTCTCAGGGCATGTTCACACGGCGTATTTGGACGAGGTTTTGGATGAGGTTTTCGGAGTGTTTCCTTGCCCAAAATCACATCAAAACCACATCAAAACCTCACCTGAAACACGCTTCTTCAGAAGAGGTTTTAGAGGCATTTCTCGGCGAGGTTTTGGATCAGGTTTTCGACGAGGTTTTCACCCATACAATTTAATAACCAGGACAAAAAACGCGGCCAAAACCGCGCCAAAAACTGCGCCGAAAACACGCTTCAAGAATTGACATGACACTTCTTTCCAAAGAAGCGTGTATAAACCTCGTCGTGTGTAAACTACAACGAGGTTTTACATAGGAATCAATTAATTTAACTGGGGGCATTTTGGAAGCGTTCTGGACGAGGTTTTGAGCGAGGAAATGCTCCAAAAACCTCATCCAAAACCACGTCCAAATAAGTCGTGTGGACATGGCCTTACACTGCGCTGCATGTATCATAGTGTTGATAAATCTGGTGCAGGCTAGAACTCTCTAGTCTAAGTTTGTACCATCTTTAAGTTGGCTTACTTTTATGCCAGAAACGGCGACAAAATTCTGGTGCATTTTTTGTCACATTTAAGCCACGCCCCCTTCCACAAACCACACCCTTTTTGTTAAGCCACACCCCTTTGTCGGAGGAGGCACAGAAGCGTCTGAAACTGTCTAAAACACATAGTAAATGTGGTGAAAAGCTTGTTTTTACCGCAAATTGAGCCAGAATTCTGGCGCAACTGGGTTGATAAATCTGCCCCACTGAGTACATACCCACAGGGCAGAGAGAAAAAAAAAGTGAGCCCTCTGCAATTCCTTAAACTTTTTTTCATTGATGACTAATACAATGTGATCTGATTGTATCTAAGTCACAATTATAGATAAACACAATGTAACTAATATCACACGGGCAGTTGTACTGTACTTTCACTGAGTACATAAAGTAAACAACCACATTGCAGGAAGAAAATGTAAGTTAACCCTATGAAATTCCCGGTATGTCTTTATTGATCACTAACACAACATGATCTGATTGTATCTAAGTTACAGCAAACACAATGTAACTAATAACAGGCAGTGAGTTGTCAATTATCGAGGACAATTAGTAAATATCCACAGTGCATGGATAAGTAGTAAGTGAACCTTTTGTATTCCCTAAATTTCTTCATTGATTACTCATCATAGAATGTGATTGAATTTTTAAGTCACAATCATAGACAAACACAATGTAAGTAATAACACACGGACAGTCATACTGTTCATGTCTTTTATTGAGCACATTGAGTAAACATCCACAATTCAGGAAGCTAAAATAAGTGAACCTTTAAGTTACTGACTTCTCCAAAAGCTTATTGACATGAGTTGTTTAAGGTTAGGAGTCTGGCAATGCTGGGATCACAGGGGCTTTGCCCATTATATAAAGATATACAAAGTCAGTGACCAATATGTTCTTCTCCAGAGAGATTAGTGTGAACCAGGGCTTACTGTAAGCAAGTTTCAGAAGACTCAGAAGATGTGTTATAGAGATGACTGGAGCTGGAAAAGAGGCTACAAATGAAGCTGTAGACCTATGGATACATCAATCTATGGATACAAATAATGGTCTATAAGTGGAGGAAATTCCAGAGCTGTTTAACTCTCCTTAGGAGCAGGGGACCTATTAAATCACAACAGCCGATCCTGAAAGAGGTGAAAAAGGGGAACGGAAGATCCACAGGGGAGACCACAGTCTACAGAACCCTCTGTTCATGTGCCCTCTATTAAATAACAATGATATGGATCATGAAAAGACATCACAAAGGAAATGACTGCTGGCCAAGAAAAACAGCCCATGTTTACCTGGCCCCACCTGGATGTCCCACAACGATTCTTAGAAAATGTTCTATGGATGGAGGAGACAAAGGTAGAACTTTACAGCACAAATGTACAACAATGCAGACACTATACATCAACACCAAAACCTCCTCCAACTGTGCAGCACAAAAAGAACACTATACACCAACACCAAAACCTCCTCCAACTGTGCAGCACAAAAAGAACACTATACTGTACACCAACACCAAAACCTCCTCCAACTGTGCAGCACAGAAAGAACACTGCACACCAACACCAAAACCTCCTTCAACTGTACAGCACAAAAAGAACACTAAACACCAACACTAAAAGTTTCTCCAACTGTGCAGCATGGAAAGAACACTGCACGCCAACAACATAACACCCTCCAACTGTGCAGCACAGAAAGAATACTGCACACCAACACCAAAATCTCAAATTGTACAGCACAGAAAGAACACTGCACACCAACACCAAAACCTCCTTCAACTGTACAGCACAGAATGAACACTGCACATCAACACCAAAACCTCCTTCAACTGTGCAGCACAAAAAGAACACCATATGCCAACACCAAAACCTCCTTAAACTGTACAGCACAAAAATAACACTATACACCAACACCAAAACCTCCTCCAACTGTGCAGCACAGAAAGAACACTGCACACCAACACCAAAACATCCTCCAACTGTGTATCGTGGAAAGAACACTACACACCAACACCAAAACTTCTTCCAACTGTGCAGCACAGAAAGAACACTGTACAAAAACACCAAAACATCCTTCAACTGTGCAGCATGGAAAGAAAACTATACACCAACACCAAAACCTCCTCCAACTGTGCAGCACGGAAGAGCACTGCACACTAACACGAAAACATCCTCCAACTGTGCAGCACAGAAAGAACCATGCACACCAAGAAGAAAAACTCCTCCAGCTGTGCAGCACAGAAATAACAGTGCACACCAACACCAAAACATCCTCCACCTTTGTTTCGTGGATAGAACACTACACACCAACACCACAACTACTTCAACTGTGCAGCACAGAAAGAAACTGCACACCCACACCAAAACATCCTCCAACTGTGTACCGTGGAAATAACACTGTACATCAACACCAAAACTTCTTCCAACTGTACAGCACAGAAAGAACACTGCACACCAACACGAAAACATCCTTCAACTGTGCAGCAAGGAAAGAACACTATACACCAATACCAAAACATCCTCCCACTGTGTAGCATTGAAAGAACACTACGCACCAATACCAAAACCTCCTCCAACTGTGCAGCATGGAAAGAACACTACACAGCAACACCAAAACTTTCTCTAACTGTGCAGGATGGGGGAGGAGACATCAGGATATGGGTCTTTTTTCCCCCCCTCGGAGCCTGGATGGCTTATGATCATTTAGGAAAGAATTCAGAGTTTTCCAGATGATATAAGGGCCACAGTCCATCACCTCAAGCTGTAAAGACGATGGGTGATGCAAGAAGACAATGACAAAAAACTACAAGAAAATCAGTTAAAGAGTGGAGGAAAAAGAAGACTTGTATGTTTTTCTTGGATTAGTCCTGACCTTAACCCTTTGAAGATGCTGTGACCTAACCTGATGAGGGCGCTGCACACATAGCCTCCCAGAAATATTGAAAAAGCTCCAAAATTCCTTCTCACTATTGAGAAGAACTTATTTTTAGGTACAGGAAATGTTAAGGAAGTGATTACTACTAAAGAGGATTATATAGGTTATAAAATGTAAGGGTTCACTTACTTTTTTCCCTGAACTGTAAATATTTACTCAATCTGTTCACTAAAGAAACCACCAGTGTGTAACATAAGAGGTATTATTATACACTTTTCTAACACTATTGCAGGATAGAGCACAAGTGACCATGCCCACTGCTGGTCAAGTGCCCAAGCGGATCTAAAAAAAAGTACAATTTTTTTGGGACTCAATGAGCGCTGTATATATATGTATATATACAGATTAGCATCGCAAGAGGTGTTAAGCGTCCTGTGATACTATCTCCTGGCCCAGAAGATGCAGGAATTAGTATCCTGACATGATGATGTGATGGCGCTCTTGTCTGACACTAGCTCACTAGTGGCTCTGCGGGAGAACGGGGAGAGGTGAGCATCTTTTTTTTTTGTTTGACCTTTACACCTGCCTACCTACAGGGGGCTGTACCTACCTAAAGGGGTGCATAAACCTACCTATAGAGAGGCTATAGCTTTCTACAGGGGGACTATAACGACCTGAAGGGAGCTATACCTACCTATAGGGGGTTATACCTTCCTACGGGGAGGGGGCTATAGCTACCTATAGGGGGCATATACCTATCTACAGTGAGCTATATCTATCTACACGGTGCTATATCTACATAAAGTGGGCTGTACCCACTTACGGGGAAAGCTTTACCATCATTTTTGCTTTACATTTATTTTTTCTGTTTTCTTCCTCCAAAACCTAGGTGTGTTATAGTCCGTAAAATACGGTAAGTAAAGAAAAAAAAGTTTTTAAAATGATAAAAGTGTTAACACCCCACTTTTTTGCATATTACAAATAGAAAACAACCAAGCACTAAAATATTTGCAATTGCTGCATCTGTATAATTCCAATCTATTAAAACATAACGCTGTGTACCCTGCACAGTGAACACTGTAGACAAAAATAAAAAAAAGGATAACATTTTGGTTGCTAGGTATCCACAAAAAATTGGAATAAAATGTGATCAAACAGCTGCACTTATCCCAAAATGGTACCAATAAAATCTATACTGCAGCCTGTAAAAACCAATCCCTTATGCATGTCTATAGGCTGGAGAAGCTTATCGGTCTCAGAAAACAGCACTGTAGAGCAAACTTAGAAAAAAAAAAATTGTCTTTTTTTTAAAAGTGGTAAACCATAATGAAAACGATCAAATTTGGTATCACCAGAATTGTGCCGACCTGCAAAATAATAGGGTGATATTGGACCAGAAGTCACTAATGCTAGTGCCATCAACCAGAAGTGATACCATGCCGGGAGCGATGAGATAACATCGGATCACTAGTATTAGTTACAGCAACCAGAAGTGATGCCATGCCGGGAGCGATGAGATAACCTCGGATCACTAGTATTAGTTACAGCAACCAGAAGTGATGCCATACTGGGAGCGATGAGATAACGTCGGATCACTAGTATTAGTTACAGCAACCAGAAGTGATGTCATGCCTGAGGCAACAAGATAACTTTGGGCTGTAAGTCAATATTGTTAGTTACATCACACAGAAGTGATGTCATGTCGGGAGCGATGAGATGACGTCAGATCCGAAGTCACTAGTATTAGTTACAACCAAATGGAACCTGGAATGATGAGTTGATGTTGGATTCAACGTCTCCACTTTTAGTTACATCAGCAAGAAGTGATGCCATGGCGGGAGCCATGAGGCGATGTTGGACCAGAAGTCACTACTTTAGTGGTATCGCCCAGAAATGATGTCATGTCGGGAGCAACAAGATAACCTCGTAAGTCAATATTGTTAGTTACATTGAGCAGTAATGCCATGCCTGGAACGATAAGGTGACACAGACCATTTATTCCTAGATTCAAAGAGCTAACCTCTTGGACACCAAAACCGGCTTCCTAGCTACAATAGAACCTGAGATCTGACCCGAAATCTCCAGCCCGCGGCTAGACAGAGTCTATCGGCGCCATCTTTTCTCTGAGGGCCTGAAGCGCGGCCGCCATTACGCCGCCCCTCCTAAACCATCCTTTCTCTCTGCTTGGGATTACCAACTGCGGGTTTCTCCCGGACAACCCCTGATCCCTCCTGCAAGACCTACCTTAGGACCCGACAAGACGCTGCCGCTGCTTCCCCGGCTGCTCCGAGCGCAGATAGTACCACCGTGCCGGGACTGAATTACCAGCGCCACAGCCTTCCTGTACTGCCGAAGCTCGCGGTCCTGCTCGGTGAGTGCCGCTGACCTCGTGTCTCCACCCGCAACGTCTCACAGCCGGGGACTTCCCAGCCCTAAGGGTCTCAGCTTGCGCGGCAGCAGTGGAAATGCGATCCCTCCGAGGCAGCAGATACCGCCGCTTGTCATCCCCTGCGCTGACAGCTGCAGCTACAGAGACAGCCATTTGTACCTGGCATCTGAAGCCCCGAGGTGGCCTCGATCGTTCACCTTTAGCCAGCGCTGTCTAGTGGAAGTCCCCTTCTGATACCGACCTGTGCCCATGCTATTTGAAATTAGGGGTCAGCCTGGGAGAACCCAGGATCACTTTAGTTTTCCTCAGACGCTGACTTACTCAGTCCGGTGGAGGGGAGCCCTGCAGAGCAGTCTCGTGAATAATAATTTAAGTCCCATATCTGACCTCCTACACTGGTGCTGGTGGTGCTGAGACAGAGAGAGGTGCAGATGCTCCAGTAATTTGAGGGGGTATACATACAGTGATTCACCCCCATCGCCCGCTCTTCCCCTGCGAGGAAGTGAGGCCATACCAACAGGTAGGACTGATACCCCTGCCCCTTCCAAACAGATGCCGGCCGATCCTTTCCTCAACTTCCCTGACCTAGGGTCAACTACGCTAGCCATAGTCCACTGAGCTAGTCCAACAAGGGTTGTATGGTGCGGACTCTGCTATCAAAGCTCCTGGATCCCTGATAACATTTTGCCTAGTACTCCACGCATCTGCCGGTCAGATTTCTTCACCCCTAGTCTCAGGTTTGCAATCTCGGCACAACCCTCTCTGTGCTTGGACCCTTATATTGTCCCAGCACCATAAGATCGGCTCTCCCGTCCAGTTCCGGACTAAACACAGGAGATCTCCCAAATTCCTATTGCCTACAGCTCTGCAGGATCACAGAGTTATTACGCCCTACATATCGAACATACCCGTAAGGTGGACACTGGTAGTCACAAAGCCTCCCACCTCTCGCTGACATTCACTAACAGTCCTTGAGACCTTGTGCTGTTCACTACCATTTAAGTTACAGCATATGACTGGGCAGCAGACTACTCCTTTACACAAAGGAAAGAAGAGGAAAGTGTGCTTAACATAAAAAAAAAATAAAAAAAGGGGGAGTTATCACCTTACCATTCATATATCAAGCAAGCATATACGTACCCTTCCTCCCTTTCCTGAGTCCATTCTCCACAACAATGGGAGGTACCTCAAAGAAAAATCCGAAAAAGACTCAACCCTCCAAACTCCCGGAGTTCTTCTCTTCTTCTTCGCAGTCATCTCAATCAGTTAAAAGAGGTCTCCAATTTCTTCCTGCCTCTCCTTCCCCCTCGTCAAGGGCTGAATCAGTGGACCTGGACCACCAAGACCCATCTGAAGCCCATCCCATCACCACGGCCTCCCTCCAGCAGATGTTCGCCTCCTTCCGCTCTACTCTTTTATCCGATTTAAAAGAAATGATTTTTGATCTAAAGCAAGATATTCAATCTATCGCATCCCGCACAGACCATATTGAAGGGAAAATGTCTGATTTTGCCAAATCCCACAACGCTCTGATAGATGCCAATAGCCAATTAGAGGAGGAAGTACAACGCCTGACAAACAAAGTTAGTGATCTGGAAGACCGCTCCCGCCGAAATAATGTTAGAATTCGTGGGATCCTCGAATCCGTGTCTCCTGACCAATTAAATACGTCTCTTGTGGACCTCATGTCCTTGGTCCTGCCCAACGCTTCTACCCAAGAGCTACTTATTGATCGTATACACCAGATCCCCAAGCCAAGAAACTTACCTACTCAAGTCCCACGAGACACCATTGCCAGGATCCATGTCTTCAATGTCAAAGAGGACTTCCTTCGTTCCCTACACAAGGTTAATAACCTCCCTGAACGCTTCCAAACCATTTCTATATTCCCCGATCTCTCAGCGGCAACCATGTTACGGAGGAAGGAGTTTCAGCCATATACCAAGACTTTGCGAGATCGTGAAATCCAGTATAGGTGGGGTTTCCCAGTGAAATTGATCATCACCAGGGATGGTACACAGTTCACCTGCAACTCTCCTGAAGAGGCTTCCGACCTCCTCAAGTCCTGGAACCTCATCTCCTCTGGCGAACTTAGTCTGGCTCGAAAGAAACAAATCCGTCCGGAGATGATTACTCCCCTTTGGTCAGACAAAGCTACTCGTTCCAAGCCTTGAAGCAATAATTATCTCCCAAATTATACTTCCTTAATTGTCCTACATTAAGGAGCTCTCCCGGGAGAACTCCACTTCTCTCTTTGTTTATTCCCTGATATCTGTCCCCTGCAGAGTCAGGCAGGACTTGCCCATCTTAACTTTTCCTTTTCAGGAAAGGACTTGATTCTGATGCATTCACTCGTTGTTTGCCATCTTCACTGTTTTCTTGTTCCCTATTCTGTTAAAATGTGTCTCGTTTGTGTTAAGCGGACTTTCCAGGATCCTCAGAGAGTCGATTGTTTTATACTCAGCCGAGCAGCTCATTTCTATCGGTTTAGGTATATAGATGTCGGTTAAATTTCTTACATATAATGTGAGGGGCTTGAACTCCCTCTTCAAGCGTTCCTTGCTCTGGAGGGATCTTACTAAAACATCAGCAGACGTTATCTGTCTTCAAGAGACCCACCTGACCACAGCAGACCACTTTAGATTAAAACACAAACACTTCCCGGTTATTTTTCAAGCCTACTCATCGAAAAAGAAAGCAGGGGTGGCGATTTTAATCAGAATTTTCCGTAACATTCTCTCTCCAACAATCCTTTATTGACCCGAAAGGTCGCTTTATTATTCTAGTATGTACCATAAATTCTAGACCCTACACTCTAGCAACCATTTACGCCCCTAACGAAAAACAAATTCCTTTTATCAAAGGAGTTATAAACAGAGCAAGGGATGTGAGAAGAGGGGGCTTAATCCTGTGCGGAGATTATAACCTTGTGGCTTGTAACGACATGGATAGATCCAGAATTAGAGGAAAGTCTGTCAGAGACCTCCATTCTATTATTTTGGAAGAGGAATTGCATGATGTATGGCGTTATCTCACAACGTCGGAAAGAGACAAATTCCTTTTTCTCTCCCTCTAAAAATGTCTTCTCTCGTATAGATTTCTTTTTGATAGACAAAATAGTGCTTAATAAACTTCTGTCATCTAACTTTGGGTTTATATCACCTGTCAGATCTTTGCCCCGGTAGATATGTGTATAGAAATTTCCCTTCCTACTTCCCAGAATTCACCTTGGCGATTAAATAACTACCTCCTCAAAGACCCCAACAACGTCAGCTTTATCAACTCACACCTTAAAACTTTTTTTGATTTAAATGTTGCCACGGCATCCTCCGACAGTTTGGTCTGGTGCGCACATAAAGCTTTTATCAGGGGGATTTTTATCCAACTGGCTAGTAGGGAAAAAAGGAAAAGGCAGGCACTTTTAGATGAGGTACTAGCTGATCTTGAGAAAGCGGACTCAGAGTTCAAGAAAGATCCTTCTCTTAGGAACAAAGAATGATTAGCTGAATTAAAGAACAACCTTAGATCCATATACCTTCAGAAATACGAATTTAACTTAGCGAAAATTAAATGGCAATTCTACCTACAAGGTGATAAACCCAGCAAAATCCTGGCTAAAAGGATTAAATCTCAAAAATTTTCTAGAATTTCACACCTAACCTCTGCTATAGGAGCCAAACTTATTAACCCAATAGAAATTGCCAATAACTTTGCAGAATACTATTCGAAACTTTATAACTTACGTGTCTCTGAGAATATACCCGAGCCAGCTATACCTGATATAAATTCATTTCTCCAATCTATTAAACTCCCTTCACTAGACCCTTTACAACTAAATGACTTAAACAAACCTTTCTCGGTATCAGAAGTCCAGAAAGCCATCCATATTAGCAAAACAAGTAAAGCACCCGGCCCAGATGGCCTCTCCAATGAATATTACCAAGTTTTCTCAGGCGTCCTGTGCTCCCACCTTACTTCCCTTTTTACTGACATTGCCTCTGGAGGTCATCCTTTGAAGGAACTTCTCAAAGCCACCATTACTACTATCCCGAAGCCTGGTAAACCCTTAGACTGTCCCACAAATTATAGACCCATCTCACTTTTGAACACGACATTACAATATATGCCAAAATTTTAGCCTTACGAATCAATAATATCCTACCCTCTCTCATTCACAGTGACCAAGTCGGTTTTGTCCCGTGCAGACAGGCCAGAGACGCAACAAGACGTATTTTGGACCTAGTCCAGATCGCATGCTCCTCTTCTGAAAATGTTGCTCTCTTATCGCTTGACGCAGAGAAAGCTTTTGACCGGGTGAATTGGTTGTACGTCCGGTCAGTGTTAGAACGTTTTGGCTTTTCTGGTTTTCTACTAGATGCAATCATGGCCCTATATACATGTCCATCTGCTCAAGTGCTCACTTCTGGCTTCCTTTCATCCCCTTTCGATATCACAAATGGTACCCGTCAGGGCTGTCCCCTTTCCCCTTTAATTTTCATTTTATGCATGGAACCTCTAGCAGAATATATTATATCAAACCACTCTTTAACTGGGCTTACAGTTAATAAGGTCCACCATAAAATTTTGTCTTTTTTGCAGATGAACGTGCTAAATTTAAATTTTCACTAATCCAACTTCCTCGATTGTAGAAACTCTTAACTCCTCAAACAAATTGTCCTCCCTCTCATTTTATAAGTTAAATGCCTCTAAAACAACGATATTCCCAGTAAATAACACCTCCTCCCAAAAAAACCTCTCGAATCTATTTGGTTTTAACTGGTCAAATTCCTTTATCACCTATTTAGTGTTTAAGGTCTTTGCGTATTCATCCCAGACCTTAGAGAACAATTTCACGTCCCTATATGATATCATAGAATCCGAAATCAAACGCTTATCTGCCCTAAACTTATCCTGGACGGCTAGAATAAATGTTTACAAAATGTCCCTCCTTCCAAAATTGATTTATATTTGCAGGTCAATCCCATATCTAATCCCCCCATCTATTCTTTGTAAATTGCAAAACTCGCTATCTAAATTCATATGGAATGGTCGCAGACCAAGGATCAAGAAAGACACTCTGTTTTACAGACATGACCAAGGAGGTTTGGCAGTCCCTAACTTGGCAGTTTACAACAAAGCAATTCTCCTGGAACAAGCCTTTTTTTCTGTGGCACCCCTCGCATACATCACCTTGGGCCCAACTTGAATCCTCTTCCTTCACACTTCGTTTAGTTAGGCACCACTTGTTAGCA
Organism: Phyllomedusa bahiana; assembly: GCA_025379985.1. Classification (NCBI taxonomy): domain Eukaryota; kingdom Metazoa; phylum Chordata; class Amphibia; order Anura; family Hylidae; genus Phyllomedusa; species Phyllomedusa bahiana. The sequence goes on along the minus strand of JAODAL010013357.1, from coordinate 17,673 downwards.
TCACTGCTAGGTTGCCCCACTCCTGATGTCAGGTTGCAATCTCTGGCAGATCTATTTAAGATATGGTCTAAATATTGCATAGCACACTCCTGGGTCCCCCTTAATATGAAAGATATTCCACTTGTTGCACTCAACTGTTGGAACATAAATTTTGCTTTCCATTTATGGGAAAAATATAACATATCTTGTTTGGATAAACTCTTCAAGGGATCCACTTTCTGATATTTCTCCGAAATATCCACATCCTTCCAGCTCCCTAATTCCCTTTTTTTCAATACCTCCAACTCCGCCACACCATCCAAGACTTACACTGGCCCCAATCCACCCCCTCCGACTCCAGTTTTTACAATTTTCTTAGTGGGAAACTGGGCCGTGGGAAAGGTCTTTCCTTGATCTATCAAATGATTATGAAGCTGGGCAAACCTACGAAATTCCCGGCCATCCTTAAATGGGAAAAATAACTCAACTACAGCTTTCCTATAGACCAATGGAAACAAGCCTTTTCCCTCCCCCGGAAATTATCTAAATGTTCCAACCATACAGAAACTATCCATAAAATACAGCTTAGATGGTATCTGCCGCCTACTAGAGTGGCGCACATGCATCCTAGCTCTTCAGACTTATGTTGGAAAGGCTGTGGGCAACAAGGTACGATGCTCCATGTTTGGTGGGGTTGCCCCTTTATTAAAAAATTATGGCTCTCAATAGCGGCGCTACTGTCCGAAGTCCTAAAACTCCCCGTCTCCTTAACACCGGAACTTGCGGTCCTAGATATAGGTTTAGCTGATATCCCTCCTATGCTTAGGACGATTTTCTTTCATACTCTTATTGCAACTAGGACAACAATCGCCTCCAGATGGAAAGACCCATCTCCTCCCTCCCTCCCAGAGGTAATTCGCCGTATAAACTTTAATTGTTCATGTGAAACAAGACTAATTTGTGTCACTTGTCACAAAAAAAGGAAACTCTGGGATCCATGGATAAACTCTAAACATTATATCTGTAAGTTCTATTAAATAGAGCTTCATCCCTCCTCGCATTTCCACATTTACCTCTGCTCTCTGGATCAGCCACTACACAGAGACACATACCTTTTTCATTCTTAGATATTGTTTTTAACGTAAGATGCTTCATTTTTTCTTTTGTTCCTACAATACAGACTGGTTTTTTTTTTGTTTTTTTTTACACTAGCTATTGCAACAGTAACTGTTCTTTAGGTTATGGTTTTTTTTTTTTTTTATAACGGATACCTGTAATTCATCTTTTACAATTGATCAGTCACATTGTGGTTTAATGATATTGTGTGTAACGTTTATCCCTTTAATAAACATGTTTAAAGAAATGACATCAGAAAGGAAGTCAGTGATGTTGACTGGAAGTGATGCCGAACCTGGAGCAACGAGGTGACGTTGGACCAGAAATCAGTATTCTTAGTTAGGTCGCCCAGAAGTGATGCCATGCCTGAAGCAATAAAGTGACGTTGAACCAGGACTCAGTTTTGGTAGTGATTTCAGACCAGAAGTAAGACCACACCTGCAGTAAAGAGATGACATCAGACTGGAAGTCATTACTGAATGTGATGTCGACCAGAAGTGATGCTGAACCTGGTGTAACATGGTGATGTCGGACTGGAAGTCAATTTTGTTATTGACATCCACCAGAAGTGATGCAATGCCTGGAGCGATGAGGTGACACAGACCGAAAGTCTGCAGTGTTAGTGATGTCAGACCAGAAGTAACACGGAACCTGGAGCAATGAGGTGACATCAAAGAGGAAGTCACTGCTATTGGTGATATCGACCAGATGTGAGCCATGCCTGGAGTGACGAGGTGACGTCAGCCTGGAAGTCAATAATGTTAGTTACATTGCCCAGAAGTGATGCCATTCCTGGAGCGATGAGGTGACAAAGACTGAAAGCCTGTAGTGTTAGTGGTATCAGACCAGAAGAAACACGGCAACTGGAGCTACGAGGTAACGTCGAACCAGAAGTCTCTACTATAAGTCATATTGACCAGAAGTGATGCCATACCTGGAGCAACAGGTTGACATTGGACCAAAAGTCAAGTATTAATAGTGATGTCAAACCTGGATTGACAAAGTGATGTTGAATCAGAAGTCACTACTATTAGTAATAAATAATGTTCAGCAGCATGCAAATAGTGGATAATCTCCAAGTATGAATGAGTGGATGTCCAGCAGACCAGAACCAGGTCTGTAAGATATGCAAAAACATAGAAGAAAGGCAGCACTTCCAAAGGAAATGTGATTATTTACCCAACAACAGCAACGTTTCAGCCATTCACATTTCCTTTTGAAGTGCTGCCTTTCTTCTATTTTTTTGCACTGCTACTAGTAATATCAACCAGAAGGGATGCCACGCCCGGAGCAACGAGGTGACGTCAGACTGGAAGTCAAAATTGTTAGTAACATCGCCCAGAAGTGATGCCAAGCCTGGAGCAACGAGGTGATGTCAGACAGGAAGCCAATATTGTTAGTAACATCGCCCAGAAGTGATACCAAGCCCGGAGCAAAGAGGTGACGTCAGACTGGAAGCCAATATTGTTAGTAACATCGCCAAGAAGTGACACCAAGCCCGGAGCAACAAGGTGACGTCAGACAGGAATCCAATATTGTTAGTAACGTCGCCCAGAAGAGATGCCAAGCCCGGAGCAATGAGGTGACGTCAGACTGGAATCCAATATTGTTAGTAACGTCGCCCAGAAGAGATGCCAAGCTTGGAGCAATGAGTTGACGTCAGACTGGAAGCCAATAATGTTATTAACGTTGCCCGGAAGAGATGTCACGCCCGGAGCAACGAGGTGACATCGGTCTGGAAGTCAGAGTTGTTAATGATGTTGGACTGGAGGTAAGGTCATACTGGTATGAAAAACAGGTCAGAGGGTTAGGGAATAGTAATGTTAAACCTTAAAAGATGCTAAAAACCCCTAATGCTCATCCTTAACCCACTGAAAGTTAGGATCAAGGCTAGGATCTATTTTTGGCCAATTTTCACCAAAATTTAATATGGGCTGATAGAATCAACCCAATGGGATTTGGATCAAATCTAACATCGAATGAATGATATTGAAGTTGCCAGAACTTACTTACCTGGATAGCTTCCAGTCTTCAGGGAGCAACACTCTGCAGCTGCTGATTCTCCAGGTGTATGACCACACCCAGAGAGACGCTCTGCTAAAGAATCCTGGAGTGACATGCGTCCAGCCACTCTGGACAGGGGATGTGTCACATGGGCCAATAGGAGGGCCAGGAGGCAACACCAATCAGCAACCAGGTCAGTGTCCGGGCGCTCCATTTAAACCTCCTGGCTTGTCCACTTACCTGTATTTGTTACTTTGCTATTTTCCTGACCTCGGTGCATTTTCCTGACCTCGGCGCCTTCTCCTGACCTCGATGCATTTTCCTGACCTTGGTGCATTTTCCTGACCTCACTGCCTTTTCCTGGCATCGGTGAATTTTCTTGACCTCGGCGTCTTTTCCTAACCTTAGCGCGTTTTCCTGACCTCAGGTGCATTTTCATGACCTCGGCGCCTTTTCCTGACCTCGGCGCCTTTTCCTGACCTTGGCGCCTTTTCCTGACCTCGGTCCCTTTTCCTGACCTTGGCGTCTTTTCCTGACCTCGTCGCCTTTACCTGACCTCGGCGCGTTTTCCTGACCTAGGCACGTTTTCCTGACCTCGGCGCCTTTTCATGACCTCGGCGCGTTTTCCTGACCTCGGCGCCTTCTCCTGACCTTGTCGCCTTCTCCTGACCTTGTCGCCTTCTCCTGACCTCGGCACGTTTTCCTGACCTTGGTGCATTTTCCTGACCTCGGCGCCTTTTCTTGACCTTGGTGCATTTTCCTGACCTCGGCGCCTTCTCCTGAGCTCGGTGCATTTTCCTGACTTCGGTGCATTTTCCTGACCTCGGCTTGCTTTCTGATTGGTACCTTGCTCCTGTCTTTATTTATGACCCTTGACATGTTTTCTGGTTTCTCTCTGTGGTTTGCGGTTTGTGGCCTGACGTTACTGTTTGTTGCTGACTCGGACTGTTTGAATATTCTTTCCACCTGACGGCCCCATTGATTTAGTAGTGAGGGATCATCGCCCAGTTGGGGTCTGCCTCTTAAGGCAGCACATCAAGTATGTAGGGACAGTGGGCTGTGTCAGTGGTGCTATATCTACCATACATGTAAGTGTCAGGGTCTTCATACACGTTGAGCTCCGTTCTCTTCAGATTCCCTTCTACTTCCTTTATATTGTTTCATACATTTTTCTTTATCCTTTCTTTTAAGTTTCTGCAAACTCAGGAGAAAACAAAGAAAGACAAAAACATAAAGCTTCTGAAATGTTCTTTTCTGTGACTCTCCACAACGTGCACCAAACCCATCTACTTATTTTATATTATAGTATTAGCCGCAAAAGGCTCAATCTTGTCCGAGAGCCACGGCAAAGCCATTGCATTGTGCTCAATAAATATGTACATATCAGCTACGGGCAGACACGATACAACGCCAATCTCAGACGATTCCTATTGGTATGGAAATACATCTTATTCCCTGACAGGGCTGAAGAAAATCCCACTTTAATAGAAATTTTGTCGATGACCTGAAGTCATGATGAATGGACTTTTTTAATCCCTCTTGTTTTATTTTTGTAGATAAATGAACTGAAAGACGACTTCTTAGAACATCATTTATGGAAGAAGGAGAAATTTGTAAGATTAGTGACGGGTGGAGGTGATGGATACTATTGCCCGGAGTGAACCTTCTATATCATCTCAGAAGGAAGACCTAGCCGCCGTGTCTAATCTACAGAATGTGGTAGAGATCGTCTGTGCATCAAACATAATCTGCAAATGTGCCTGTAAAGCTAGAATATCCTTATGCAGCATCTTGTAACTGTTACCGAAGGCAAGAACAAGCTGATACACGAGAAAGACTATGTATAACCAATGCAAGGAAACCTGGAGACTTAAAAACAAACAAAATAAGATGGTACATACGGGGCAGTATTATAGTAGTTATATTCTTGTACATAGGAGCAGTATTATAGTAGTTATATTCTTGTACATAGGAGGCAGAATTATAGTAGTTATATTCTTGTACATAGGGGCAGTATTATAGTAGTTATATTCTTGTACATAGGAGCAGTATTATAGTAGTTATATTCTTGTACATAGCGGGCAGTAGTATAGTAGTTATATTCTTGTACATAGCGGGCAGTAGTATAGTAGTTATATTCTTGTACATAGAGAGCAGTATTATAGTAGTTATATTCTAGTACATAGGGGACTATTATAGTAGTTATATTCTTGTACATAGGAGCAGCATTATAGTAGTTATATTCTTGTACATAGGGGCAGTATTATAGTAGTTATATTCTTGTACATAGGGGCAGTAGTATAGTAGTTATATTCTTGTACATAGGGGCAGTAGTATAGTAGTTATATTCTTGTACATAGAGAGCAGTATTATAGTAGTTATATTCTTTTACATATGGGACTATTATAGTAGTTATATTCTTGTACTTAGGAGCAGTTTTATAGTAGTTATATTCTTGTACATTGGGGGCAGTATTATAGTAGTTATATTCTTGTACATAGGAGCAGTATTATAGTAGTTATATTCTTGTACATAGGAGGCAATATTATAGTAGTTATATTCTTGTATGTAAGGGGGCAGTATTATTCTAGTTATATTCTTGAATATAGGGGCAGTATTATAGTATTTATATTCTTGTACATAGGGGCAGTATTATAGTAGTTATATTCTTGTACATAGGGGCAGTATTATAGTAGTTATATTCTTGTATATAGGGGCAGTATTATAGTAGTTATATTCTTGTACATAGGGGCAGTATTATAGTAAAAAAGGGCCAAAATAATCCACCTGAAAAAATGGATGTAGAATGCTAAACCTCAGAAAGCCAAATAAACTACAAAACCATAAAGAGGAATGGCTTTAAAAAAACCCTTTAAATATATATTTTAAAAAAAAATAAAACGAATGTGATGCCCCCTCACAAAAGCAAAAGAAAAAAACAAAATTTTTCTCATTAAACCCAAGGCCAAGGGGCCAATGGGTTAATGAGCCCTATCCCACCTAGAAAGGACTGCAGTCCCTAGCCTGACACACACAACAGGAAAAAACCCCCTGATAAGGGCGATCCGAAGGAACCTGCCCGCTTTAACACTCCCCTAACGACACCCTATCGGTCCCCCAAAACATGTTTCGATCCCCACTTTGATCCTAAAGGGGAGATAAAGAGCTTGGGACCTTAGGAAAAAAGGCTAGAAAAATAAAGTAGAAAGGGGCATAGGTTACCAAAAAAACTCCGAAGGGACGGGAGATGTGTAGATTCCGGAAAAAAAGGGCAGAATTTTAAGGGCATGGTATCAATTTAAAACAAAAAACCCATATAAGAAAAGCAGGACAAATAATTATATAAACACCAAGGGGCTAGTGATGTGAAAAACTTAGTGCCACGAGCAATGGGGCATGGCGTCTCGAGCTTGTGGAGGGTCCCGGGAATGGGGGGGGAAAGAGACCCAACAAGCAGGGGACGCAATAAGAAGCGCGGGGCTTAGTGACGCAGGGCGTCCGCGTCCGACGCCGCAGAAGCCGGGGCGTTATAGCAACCTGGCGCATGCGCATGTGCTAGGGGGAATGACTCACGGACAAATAAGTCCGTGAAGTCTAAAACCCCTGTGTGCGTTGCAAAAGCAGTAACGCCCAAAACAAGGATAGCGCCGGACTTGCAAAAATGTACAAGTCCACAGGAAAAGAATTAGGTTTGGGAACGCACTAATACTTCATTGATACGGTATTTTGACAGGTGCATAAGACTCACTAAAAATAAAAGAGAGGAGAAAGGAGAGACAACAGACCAAATTTATCAGGCTCTTAAAAGTGAAATGAAGATTGTGTATAATTGATTAATTACACCTTAATGCTCAATATTAATTTTCTATTGATATTTTACAAAAAACAATAAAGTCCCAGATTTTAGTTTAGTCCATGGGGGTCATTGTGTTCAAAGTAATTATCCAAAAAGACACTCCCTGGGGTAGCCGTTGGTCATGTTGCCTCTTCCTAAATTGAGGATGGTATGCATTCTATACCACACAGGTAGGCAGTTATTCGCCCCAATGTTACAGTTCTGAAATGGCGTGACACAGTAGTTATCCTGGAAATGACGAATTTACCCAAATGTTCTCCTATTCTAGCCTCAATTGTATCGAGGTTTTGCCTATGTTTTATGTAGGCACAAGTACATTTGATCATATATACCACGTGTGTTTGTTTTACCATATTAATGAAATGATGTTTAATCTCGAAAGATCTCTTATTTTCTTTGTCTGCGAATCGCAGTCTGTTACCATGGACTGGAACAAAAAGAACTGTCTCCGCAAACGATGTGAGCATTTCGTTTCTGCAACCAATTTCTTTTTTTCGGAGGGGCTTAGTGGCTTTGGACAGGATGAGCACGTAAATTTTTGCCACGCCTTATGTAGGACCGAAGGATGTTCACGATCTGATACTTAAATCGGGTCCATCCTCTAAAAATATGCCAGTGCCGATTTATTTAATGACTCACGAATAGTGTTATAGTGAGCGATTGCGGTGGCTTATCGAGATGATCGGATAGTCGATAGTCGCGCCGCTATCGATAAGGGGTTTTTCGATAGTGAGCATGTCATTATGCGCTGATGACTTTTAAGTCTATGGGGAGAGCAACAACACTTCTTATTACACCCGAAACAGCTGAGAGCTGAAATTAACCTAACCACAAACAGTCAAATGCGATACGTGCTACATCTTAGGCAACCATCCACTTAGGTTATAAAAGTCACAGAAAAAAAGTCACAGACCATTTACTATCCCTGTCTAGTACCACAGGCATGACCCATTAAACTGCATCATCACCCACAAATTATAAAGTGGACAGGAAGGCAGTATTGATTTGAACCATCATGTTACTTGAACTGGACATTTGAATATCTCTGTCCTGGAACGAGCATGAGCCAAACCTGCAGACCCCACATTTAAAAGTGCCGGAAAAAGGAGTCTTTCAACCACCATTTTAGTTTCACTGGACATTGATATACTGTCCTGGGGCCACAGCATGAGCCCCAAACCTGCATGACCCCCAATTAAAAAGTGCCGGAAACAAAAAAAAGGAGTCTTTAACCACATTTAGTTGAACTGGACATTGACTATTACCTTTTCGCTGGGGCCACAGCATGAGCCCCAAACCTGCATAACCCCACATTTAAAATGGATGGAGTGCCGGAAAAAGGAGTCTTTTCAACACCATTTAGTTGAACTGGGACATTGACTATACCTGTCCTGGGCCACAGCATGAGCCCACAAACTGCATGACCCCCACATTTAAAAAGTGCTGGAAAAAGGAGTCTTTCAACCACCATTTTAGTTGAAGTGGACATTGACCTATACCTGTCCTGGGCCAAAGCATGAGCCCCAAACCTGCATGACCCACATTTATATAAAGTGCCGGGAATAGGAGTCTTTCAACAACCATTTTAGTTGAACATGGACTTTGACTTACCTGTCCTGGGCAACAGCATGAGCCCCAAACCTGCATGACCCCCAAATTTAAAAAGTGCCGGACAAAAGGAGTCTTTCAACCACCATTTTAGTTGAAACTGGACATGACTATACATGTCCTGGGCCACAGCATGAGCCCCAAACACTGCATGACCCCACATTTAAAAGTGCCGGGAAAAAGAGTCTTCAACCACCATTTTTAGTGTTCACTGGACATTGACTATACCTGTCTGGGCCACAGCATAAGCCCCAAACCTGCGATGACCCCCACATTTAAAAAGTGCCGGGAAAAAAGGAGTCTTTTCAAACCAACCATTTTAGTTTCACTGGTCATTGACTATACCTGTCCTGGGCCACCTAGCTTGAGCCCCCAAACCTGCATGAACCCCCACATTTAAATATAGTGCAGAAAAAGAAGTCTTTTAACCACCATTTTAGTTGAATTGGACATTGACTCTATACTGTCCTGGGCCACAGCATGAAGCCAAAAACCTGCATGTCCCCCACATTTAAAAAAGTGGTAGCCGGCAAAAAGGAGTCTTTTCAAAACACCATTTTAGTTTTCACTGGACATTGATATACCTTTCTTTGGGCGTTTCACACATGAGCCCCCAAACCTGCATGAACCCCCATCATGTGTAAAAAGTGCCGGAAAAAAGGGAGTCTTTCAACACCCATTTTAGTTACAAGATGGTCATTGCACTATACTGTCCTGGGCACGCATGAGCCCAAACCTGCATGACCCCACATTAAAAGTGCCGGAAAAAGGGTAGTCTTTCAAACCACCATTTTAGTTGAAATTGGACATGACTATACCTGTCCTGGGCAACAGACATGAGACCCATGGGCCGGAGTTACAGTGGGTTGCGGTGAAGCCCAGGTGCGTCTGTCATCTATTAACACGCAGTTAAAATGCCATGATGACGCTAGCAACGAAAAACTGTTCATGCTGAAGCAGAGTGCTGGAAGCGGAAGGTTGAGAACTCCAGCCTTCCTCTGTACACAAGTAAATTCCAGGGTAGCGCTTGCCCTCCGTATGGAGTGTGGACCAATTGAGCTTACAACTTGGAAATATGGTTGTATAAACGCTCCTGATTTACACCCAGGTTGCCCTTTATTCTTGGCATTCTTTTTTCTCATTTTAATCAACGTGCTGGAGGAAATAGTCTTGTACTTTGTTCTCTGTCCGGCGGTGCTCATACTCATGTCCTGCTGAACTAACCTAGATCTGGTCAAGTTTTCCTGTACCTCCCTTTGTACTATTCAGAGGGAATTTTTTTTAACAGTATTTCTGTACATGCAAGTTTTTTTATACTTTAATTCTAGAAAAAACCACATTTTTAAAATAGGATGGAATCCCACTATTTTTTGTTTCTCTTTTTTTTCATTGTATTAAATGGGTTGTCTCAATAAGGGATTGATAGCGTATGATTAAAGATCTTGGCAAAAACATGTCCATTTTGCAATTGTGTCCATTAACAGTGTATACTACCTATTTCCCTATTCCTGTTCTATGACAGACACCAAAAATTCCCCCCCACCCTTGAGCCACTCTTGACAATTGTGAAGAACAAAGTTCTGTTAGAAACAACATTTTTTAGAATAGGGACCTGTAGTATAGCTGCATGTCACAGCAAAATGCCCCCAAAAAATTCAAAGCATGACACCTTTGAGCCACTTTGGTCAATTGTGATGAAATAATTGTCTGTTAAGAAACATACATTTTTTTTATAATAGGACAATGTAGTATTGCCTGCATGTCAAAGCAGCATGACCCAAAAAATTATAAAAATGACTTCTCAGCCACTGTTAAAAATTGTGAGGGAGAAATGCCACTTAGAAGCCACCATTTCTGTTACCAAGGACCATGATTATTGCATGTATCTCACATGCTACATGAACCCCATAAATTATAATAAATATGGACTTCTCAGCCACTATTTAAAACAATTGTGAGGGGAGAAATGAACTTAGAAGCCAAATTTCGTTCCAATAAGGACCATAAATTATGCTGTATCTCGACAGCAACATGGACCCCAAAAAAATTATCAATATGGACTTCTCAGCCAATATTAAAAGTTTGTGAGGAGTAATTGCCACTTAGAAGCCACTTATTCTGTTACAAAAGGACCATGATTAATGCTGTATCTCACAGCTATCATTGACCAAAAAAAATTATAAATAGAATTCTCTGCCACTATTAAAAACTTGTGAGGGAGAAAGGCAAACTTAGACAGTCACATTTCTGTTCCAAAAGGACCTATGATGTATAGCTGTTTATCTCACAGCAACATGACCTCAAAACCATTGTACAATGCGAAAACTTCTTAAGATTAAGTGAGTAAATGGAATAATCGGTTGTTGTCATGAAAACCTTGCTGTCTTTTACCAGTCTCATCACAGCAAAACCAGCAAAAATGAACTGTTGGAAAAGAGAATAAAAATTGCAGTAAGAAATGTCATTTTAAAAAAAAAGTTTTCAAGGTAGGACCATTTCTGTTTGAAAAGGAATGTGAAGTTAGCCTGGAAATAAATCGGTGACCTCGGCAATTTGGGGCCACAAACAATCATCAGGCTCCATGCCTGATTCATCTTGGATTGAAAGTCAAACGATCCACATTATTCTGTGGAATGCCGGATGCGTTTGAGTCTGTAATGGACTCCTCAAGATGTGATGAAGGTATACGCTCAGATATGACGCTGGTGTGTGGCAGGACCTACACCTCTATGGCGTGACGAGCCAGCTCGGGCCATTCGTGTCCATTTTGGATACCCAGACAGAAGTCTATTGGGTCCGGAAACACATGCAAAAACATCGGTGTTGAGAGGCAAGATGTCGTTGCACCATTGATCTTAAGCTGATCTCTGTGTGTTGGATGTGTGCCCTGCATTGCATGCGTTGGTGGGTTGGTAAACAAAGATGCCAGAGGTCACTATCCATTTATGCTTCTGCCACCTTTGCCTGCTGCTGCCGCTACGCTACTTGGCACTCTTACTGCTGTTCACGTCGCTGATGTTGTTTCACCGTGACATTTGGGGAACGTGGATGCAGACGCAAACAGATGTCTACAGTTTGACACAATCAGCCAAGGTCTCCATTTCTGCATCTTACTCTGTCCTTATTTGGGTGGGTGGAAGGAAAGTGCTGATTTATGTTTTGTACCGGGGAATCCAGGAGGGTGGCTCTAACCAGTATGTTGTTCATTTTGTTGGTCCTTTAATGCGAGGATCTGTTGGTGGGAAATGGAGCATCCAAGCACTCATGTGGAGAGATGGAGCCTTGATTTCCCAAGCTCTGGGTCGAGGGGAACTAGCAAATGATCTTCCTCATTCTTTTCCTCTCCGCGCTCAAATTCACGCTCAACCTCTTTCCAAGGCAGGGACGTCGTTAAACTTCGGTGTGTCAGGAAATACCTCCTCCCTCCTCACTCACTCCTCCTCCTCCTCCGCTGCTCGGCACAGCTTCAACCACAGCCTGACTTGCCTGAGATGATGCACCCTGAGAGCTGATGTGCCACTGCCACTAGCTCTGGACCCCGAACCACTGCCTAATGAAGAGCCGATCAAATTGTGAAAAGTCGGGCCTTGTGGATTTGACGGAGAGAAAGGATCTGTGTCGTATTTGTGTCCGTTTCCTCCTCGTCGCTGGCGGGACCTGTTGTTTCAGACGTGTCCAACGATCGTTCAAGAACTAAGATCACCACAATGCTCATGCTGACAAGGGCATTGTTCCGCACTGACCATTTTTGGTGGTCCTTCTTCAAAACAGGCAAGGATGGTGCAGAGCTCTTTTACACATGCCTCCACTCTCGGTGGTTCAACACCACCGAGGGTTCCGCTACGCCTTGCTTGTCCGGCCTTGTGTCACTTCGTTCTGCATAATGTCATTGCGCTTCTGCACAATCGCTGGGCAGTGTGGAGGGTGTGGAATTCCAGCGTGTTTGCCACGTCAAAACAATTGAGACGAGTTGACGGGGAGGCGGAAGCTGACGCTTGCATCGCAGCCAGGGCGGATGAAGCAGGGTGCGAACGGCGGGGAAGTGCGAACTCAGACCTCGGAGCCTTCTTAAGCAGGCAGTCCAGACCCGGGTAGCTCTTTATGAAAATTTCGGGACGAAAGGTTCATGACATGTGCCAGGCACGGGATGTGACTAAAAGCTACCGTTTCTTACGTGGCGGGGCCAGCAGATTTCGCCGTTATCGCACTCCACCTTGCCTGGCACAAGGGTTCTTGTCACCAGCCAGCGCTCGTGTCCTCGTTGCTTTAGAAAGCCGTCCACCAGCTCCTGACTTGTGTGTGGACGGTCTCCAACGGAAGATTAATTTCAACATGGCCTGCTGTCTACTGGGCACGTGATGCAACAGAGGACCCTTGGGGGAGAAAGATACCTGCCACCATCCATGCGGTTTTGAAGAGGTTGCGCCGAGCCATGAGATGCCACCGTCACACCAAAGAGACATCCTAACAAGCTCACCCAGTGAGCTGTCACAGAGATATAGCGGGCCTTTGGCCGTGCTTACTAGTCCATGTGTCGGTGGTGAGATGAGACTTTTCCGGACACAGATGAAGACAACGCGCTTGAAATTTAGATGACACTTGGATAAGCCGCAGGGCAGGGTCGGCTTTTTTGGCAAGAAAATGCCTGCTCGGCAATTCTGGTATTGGGGGCAGGCGAGGGCCATGATGTGGGCGGAATCCCATCTGTGTCCACCGGCGGAAGGCAAACATTTTCATGGCCAAAAGCCTTGGCAATGCGAACATTCAGGCTTTTGGCTTTGGGATGGTTTGGGTTTTTTAAAGTGTTTCTTCTGCTCCAAACCTGGAAGGACAGAAGGCTGGGCTGCTAGGACTGGCCGCTGTACGGCGTTGCAAGGTCCGTCAAAACTGGCGGAAGAAGAAGGGGTTAGGATGGGTCTTGGTGGTGCTGGTGGTACTTCGGGCGACGGTGGAGGCTGAAGCGGAGGTGACTCCCTGATCATGACTCGAGAGGGACATGGGCAGGCTGAGGAAACGCTTGGTGGTGGCGGAGGGGGAGGAGGCGGAGACCAAAGGGTGGTGTGACAGTGGTTGGAGGCCCGGCGTTCGGTCTGGCCTTTTTTTGGTCCATGTGTTCCCTCCATTTCAACTCATGCATTCGCTGCTTGTGACTAGACATGTTGGTGGTGGTTAATCCACTTAAGGTTCTTGCCGTCTATTATGCATTACGGACAAAGGCGGAATATGCACATCGCTGGGTGAATCAGAGGCTTGCTCAAAGAAGGCCCAGGCTTGAGAGGAACTGGACCTTTTTGACGGCGATAAGTGAGGAGCGGGGTTTGCGCTGACGTGGCTGGCGAAATAATCATCAGCGGACTTCTGCGACCGCCCTCTCCCTTTTTGTGGCGGGAAACCGTATTGGACACTACCCCATCGTCTTCCTTCCTCGTCCAATGATGAAGCGCTCGCAAGCAAATTCTGCGGAAAAGACCAGGATGGATCCGCAATGTCGTCATTCATCATCATCTAATCAGCACAGGTGGAATTGGTTCGTCCCTGACTTTCTGCCATCCAGAAGCTGCGGGCTACAAGCGAAGGGGCACTGCAAAGGCGTTTGCCGACCCGCCCGGGATTTTTGACGATTGACGGCTTCCTTTCACTCCTCTGAATGGAATCAGTAACTGGCGTAGAGCCAGACTAAATAATCCTCTGCTCTTTTAAACATGCCTCTCTGACCCCACAACCGCATTTTTCATCAAAACGAGGTCTTAAGACAATGGATTATCCACTAGTGGTGGGGTACCGAGTTGACATTTGGGCTGCTGCTTCATGTTGGACGGATGCTGATTGATGCCGATGACGACATTTGTTGGCGTTGACTGCGAGGCGAGGAGGGTAAGACTGCTAGATGCTGGTTGCATTAACCACTGAAGGACAGATTGGCGAACGATGTTACTTAGATTATCAGGGCCCTGACCAAAGGGCGATGACAGGCCTGAAGGTCCTGCAAATGACGACCCGCTGGCATGCGTATTGTTGTCGCAAGCACATGGATATGGGCACCTTCTCTCGTTACCTCTACCCCTCCATGTGCTACTCCCTCTTTGTTCGCTTACACCTGCATTTCGCTCCTATGTCAGAAATATAAAAATTTGAGAAGGTATGGAATTGTTCTTGGAATGTCTCTTTTTAAAAGATGCCAAATCACGCTATTCTCAAAATCCCTCTAATCAAACAAAATTGCTGGATTCAAATTTAAACTGCCAGGTGTCTATAACAAATCTGGACTGGGCCTAAAAGTCCAAAAAACACGTTATCTGTTATGTTTTGGTATAATAAAACGGGTTATTTTTTGCACCTTTCAACTTCACATGTGGTGATATAGAATTGCTGGTTTTAAGATTTAGTAGATGCTGCGTCAATGAACATTGCTGGGTTGGCAAAAATTCAAAAAAACGTAAAACTTGTTATGTTGTTGATATTAATAAACGGTATTTTTTGCACCTTTCATTCACCTGTGGTGAAATATAGATTTGCTGTTTTAAGATTTAGTAGATGTGACGTCAAATGGAACAGTGCTGGTTGCGCAAAAGACAAAAAACACGTAACTGTTATGTTTTGTTTTAATAAAACGGTTTTTTTGCACTTCAATTCACCTGTGGTGAATTATTGAATTGCTGTTTTAAGATTTACGTAGAATTTTAGATGCCTGCGTCAAATGAACAGTGCTGGGTGCGCAAAAGTTAAAAAAACACGTAAACTGTTATGTTTTGATTATAATAAACGGTATTTTTTGCACCTTTCAATTCACTGTGGTGATTATAGAATTGCTGTTTAAGTTTTACGTAAATGCTGCGTCAAGAACAGTGGATGGGAGTGCGCATAAAAGTCCAAAAAACACGTAAATGATGTTTTCGTACGCTTACGGTATTTTTTGGGGCCAAACAACACCTGGTGCTGGACTTACAAAAGATTGCTGGATTGTAATTTAAGTGCAAGGTGGATAAATCAACAGTCACAGGGTGTAAAGGGTAAAATTGAACACCTATCTGAAATGTATATGATAACTAAAAGTGGAGTTTGCAGCTAACAAAGAGACCTGCAGTTACTAGAAATGATGTTATATCCATATAAGTTCAGGACTGCCAATATCCAGGAAATATTTCAATAGCAAATGGTTAATAATAACGATATTCCACTACCATGTCTACACTAAGTCTTGGTGGAACTTTATCCAGTGTTCTTTATAGATAGAGCTTGTCTGTGTTCGGCCGCGGGAACCCCCCCCCCTGCTCCCACGCCGTGAATTTACAGCGGTAAGAGATGCTGCTTTAAAATTCTCTAGGCTAACTACAATAAAATCTTAAATCTCTAATTAACTAATTGGAGGATCAAAGCTAATAGTAGAGGTATCTCTGTGCAGAAATAGACTAATTTCGCTGAGGCTGTTTGGCCCACAGGCAGAGCGCAGGTCCTCTATCCCTATGAGCGATGAGAGACACTGAGGCTGAAACAGGAAAACCACTGTTCTATGTAAAACGAGGTCATGTGATTTTTTTTCCAGCCAATCGCAAACCATAACAGTCCCAGTCATGACGTTCGCACCAACATCACACCTGCTCTATTCTGAATCTCATTTGCTGGCGCCAAAATTACAGGAAGAGCCGAAAAAAGGCGCGATCTTAATAGATGATGCACAGATTTTAAACCTTAAATTATCGCATTGATCTGGAGAATTTCGGGATCACCCATAAAAAACCTTGAGCGATTTCACTTTGTCGATAAAAATCGCTCAAGACTACTAACGTCACGGAATCAAGGTGAGCTGCCCTGATCAAAAGTACCTATAAGGCGCACCGTTGATTTATGGGACCAGTTTGCGGGAGTCTCCTTGGACAGGAGCTCGTTCTATTGCTCTTTAGAGCTTTTTGATATGCCTGTCTCAGCCAAAAGTCAGGATAACCCTTTTCCCGAAATTTTTGTCTCAAGGTGCCCACTTCCCTCTTAAAGTCAGCTGCCTGTGAACAGTTAAGTTTCAACGCAGGTACCGACCATAGGGTATACCCCTCTTGAGGAAAGTTGGATGGTGACTTTCCCAACGTAGCAGCGAGTTTGTGGCCGTGGGTTTGCGGTAGATTGTGGTCATTAATTCACCTGACTGGGTTTTAAAAATTTTTACATCCAGAAACGGTAGACAGTCACACTCAAATTCAAAGGTGAAACTCAAATTGAATGTATTAATATTGAGGTGTTGTATCAGTGCAACAAACTCATCCCTGGTGCCATTCCAAATGATGAATATGTCATCAATGAATCTGAGCCATAGCCGATCTTATCCGCAAAGGTGGAGGGTCATCCCCAAAAACTGTAGACATCTCCCACCAGCCGAGGTAAAGATTAGCATAGACAGGGCCACAGCGCTGCCATCACGGTCCCCCTCAGCTGGTGGAAGATGCCACCGTCAAACACAAAATAATTCTTCGTCAAAATAAATTCCAATAAATCTATGACAAAGGTGTTGTGTGGTATATATTGTCTACCCCTTGAGGCCAAAAAAGTGTCTCACTGCGTCTAGACCTAATTGATGAGGAATAGACGTGTATAAGGACTCCACATCAATACTCACTAAGTGAGCTTTAGGATCCACGGATAAATCCTCTAGACGCTTCAATAGATCCGTAGTGTCCCTGATGTATGAGGGTAATGTTTCAACAAAAGGGGATAGAATATGATCAATATAGGTCCCGCAATTTTGACAGAGGGCATTAATGCCTGAGACTATGGGTCGTCCCCTAAGTGGAGAAGTCCCCTTGTGCACCTTCGGTAGGGCATAAAATGTGGCTACCGTAGGAAATTTGGCATATAAAAAATCATATTCATGTTTATCAATTAGCTCACATTCTCTGGCTTTTGTCAGAAGAGTCCTAAGTTCCAGCTGAAAAGAGTTGGTGGGGTCAAACGTTAGTTTAGCATAGCAAGACTTGTCAGACAAGAGTGCGTAACACATTTCACGATACTGTCTGTGATTTAAATTGCGTTTTTCCAAACCCCGTCCCCAGGGGTTGTGCATAAGTCTTGTTCCCTTTTTAAGAACCTCCCAACGCTCTGTTCCCCCCCAGAGGTTTGTTCCT